>JAJOOD010019297.1:0-20182 GCA_029582525.1 Solanum tacnaense
GCTTTGTTGTATCCTGATAGAGAATTGTTTGTCGTCCCTTAAAGTTTATACAAGCAATAACTCTTGAAAGAGAGTGATCAAACAATTTCCAATACAGTCTACTTCATATGACAAATGGAAATGAGGGAACTATTCCCAAACGGGTCAAAATAGAACCTAAGACTTTGGATAGTATGTTCATTGGATGTGCTACAAATAGTAAATCATATCGATTTATGGTTCATAAGTCCGAACCGTCGGATAGTCAAGTGAAGGGTCGAAACGACCTTGGAAAGAACCAAAGGAGAATGTACTTAATAAAGAGATTCAGAGGTGTAGTAAATATCAATGGACAAATTACTTCCTACGAGTTTGATTTTGTAACATTTCTTCTTGAAAATGAGTCTCATATATTCTAAAAGTTATGTCCTTTGTGGACTCATTCTCTTTGAGAGTTGGTTGATCTTTCTCCAGGAAATAAACTTTTGGGTTCAAAGTGGATCTACAAAAGGAAAAGAAAGTTGATGAAACTATTGACAAATACAAAGACAGACTTGTTGTCATAGGCTTTAGACAATAAGAAAGCCTTGTTTGACAGATAATAACATTAACTAGGATTACATCAATTCATATGTTAATTGTGCTAGTTGCGAAATATGGCCCTTCAAATTCGTCAAAATGGATGTGAAAACATTTTTTTTTAATGGAAAATTGGAGGAAGAAATTTACATGGAACAACCCAAGGGCTTTGTGGTTCTGGTAAAGAAAAGAAAGTCTGTAAACTTGTTAAGTCATTCTGTGGACTAAAAACAAGCGCTCAAATAATGACATGCGAAGTTTGATCAAACTATATTGGCAAATGAATTCAAGATTAATGAATGTGATAAATGTTTTTACATTAAAGACACTCCAAATCACAAGGTCATTGTTTGTTTTTATGTTGATGACATGTTGATCATCAAAAGAGACATTTCTGACATAGATGTTACTAAGCATATGCTAGAAAGTAACTTCGATATGAAAGACATTGAAGTTACTGATGTGATTGAAAATGTACTTGACAAGTTCAAGCATTTGGATTTCAATATTGTCAAGACTCCAATATATGTGAGATTTGTACTTCAAAAGAATGAAGGCAAAAGTGACTCACAATTGGATTATGCTAGAGTATTGAGAAGTATGATATATATCATGAAGTGTACACGAACAGATATAACATATGCTATTAATAAACTAAGTCGGTTCACGAGTAATCTCAATCAAACTCATTGGATGACAATGAAAAGAGTTTTGGAGTATTTAAAACATACTTAAAAAACTATTGCTTTGCATTATAACTAATATTCAACAGTATTGGAAGAATATAGTGATGCAAATTGAATCACCAGGTCAAATGAAGTAAAATCCACGAGTGAATATGTATTTACTCTTGGTGGAGGAGAAGTCTCTTGGAAATCTTCCAAATAGAGATGTATCGCTCGCTCTACTATGAAATCTGAGTTTATCACTCTAGATAAGGCCGGTAAAGAAGTTGAATGACTCCAAAATTTCTTGAAAGATTTTTGGCCCAAACCTTTTAACTAGTATGCATACATTGTGAGAGTTAATTTGCAATAGGTAGGGCATGAAGCATGATGTATAACGGAAAGTCTCGTCATATATGGCGTAGACATAATATCGTTAGAGAACTACTCTCTAGTGGAATTATCATAATTGACTGTGTAAAGTCAAAGGATAATGTGTCGGATCCACTTATAAAAGGCCTAACTAGAGAGGGAGTTGATAGATTATCAAAGGGAATGGGACTATGGCCGAGAACAAGTCATTGTGGCGGTAACTCTACCTAGAAGACTGGAGATCCCAAGATCTAGGTTCAAGGAGATCAAACAAAGTCATTGATGACGGTTGAACATTGTCAAAATATCTTTTATGGTCCATTCTCATGATAAGACAATGTTCATAACAAGGATAAATGCATTAGGACTTTTTAATGATTTCTAAGTTTGTTACAGGGTATATCAAATGGTATATCTACAGGATAACACATTTAGAAATCACTTATGTAAGTGTGAAGTGTAAGCCGCTTCAAGGAGAATCCGGTAAGGTCATTTCTCTACACACTTATAAACCAAGACGTGTTCATGGCTGAAACGAACAAAATAATGAGAACCAAAAACAGTTCAAGGATTGATTGTGTGACTTATGTTGTCTAGGTATACACCAAAGCTCGACGGTTCAAAGATATCAAATCTACCGATTGACCAAGTATATCTGATATATGTTCACTATGAAAATTTCAAAGGGAACCCCACTTATCCAGAGGCAATCAATCCTTAATTACGAATCACACAGTTTTTCATGCATATGTTTTAACAATAGTCATTCCCTATTCATGTGGGGGATTGCTGGATTTTAAAGGTGTGAACAGGAAATGAAGGGTTGTGACTCTCCTGAAGAGTTGTGACTATGCCGAAGGGTTGTGACCTTTATGAAATGTTGTGTCCTTTCTAAAGGATTGTGACCTTTTGAAAGGTTATGCCTTTTCCAAAGTGTTGTCACCTTTCTGAAAGATTGTTTTCTTTCCAAAGGGTTGTAACCTTTACCCTTTGTTGGCTATAAATAGAGAGGTTTTCTCTCATTTTTCAGCATCGAATTCTTCCCTTCTTTTGCATACATTTCTTACAAAACAAAATCGATCGATGTGTCTGTGTGTGTGATTCGTTGCTGTCATTTTGAGTTCGTTGAAATTTCGAAGTTTGAGGTACCGCTACTTCTTTAATGGTTAATCCGTTTTATCTTGGAAGGAATTAATCTGAAACCTCGAGTACTTGAGAGGATTAAATTTCTTAAGGACACACAGTCGGTTCTGTGAACTCGAATAATTCTTTGTGTTTTTCTTTTCATCTTTTATTATTTCTGATTTGTTAATCTAAATACAGGAGTTAACAAAAACTATTATCCACTTTCAATTAAATATTTCAAATATGAGTTTAAATTTAAGAAAAAATATTATTAATCGCATTTTCTTCAGATATAAAACCTATCATAATGCAGAATGCTGTACCAAATAAATATAATTTTGGTAAGAAACCACGTGACGAAAGCGATGACCTATAAACCTTAGGCCGCCCAGAAAAGTCTCGAATATTATAGACTCCAACATATAAATGAAAAATATTAACTTTGCAAAAATCAAGTGTGTGAACATTCCAATGGACCACTATATATACTACGTATATGTATGTGCTCCATAGGTAACCAATTTTGAGAAATTCTTCTTTCTTTTTTCTACACTTTGATTACTTGTTCATACAACAAAAATGGCTAATGATGAGTTGATTTTGTTGGATTTTTGGCCTAGCATGTTTGGTATGAGGCTAAGGATTGCACTTGCTGAAAAAGAGATTAAATATGAGTACAAAGAAGAGGATTTGTGGAACAAAAGTCCTCTGCTTTTGCAGATGAATCCTATCCACAAGAAAATCCCTGTTTTGATTCATAATGGAAAACCAATTTGTGAGTCAATTATTGGAGTTGAGTATATTGAGGAAGTTTGGAAGGATAAATCCTCTTTGCTCCCTTCTGATCCTTATGACAGAGCACAAGCTAGGTTTTGGGCTGATTACATTGACAAGAAGGTAAATTCATAGCCCTTTCCCCTTTTCTTAGCCAGTCCAAACTAATTTGGGATTGAAGCATTTTTGTGTTGTGTTGTGCTGTTAGAGTTTCGTGTTAGAGTGGGTTAAAGTCTCACCTCAGTTTGGGAATAGACGTTGTATATTTTTATGGATATGGACAATTCTTTTCTCAAGAGCTAGTTTTTGAGGTTAAGTTAGATATATGTATCATATTTTTATCTGAGCAAGGTTTGTTCTTGTTTGTGCTTCTAATCTAATCTCTAGTTAGGCTTGTGCATGGAGGAGGGGTGTTAGAGTTGCATATTAGTTGAAGAATGAACTGGTGGTCAACTTATATGAATTTGGGCAATTCTCTGATTAGCTCTTTGTCTATTGTCTTGTTATATAGTTTTTAGTTAATCATCATTCACAAGCTAGACCTCCCCCCCGCTCCACCCTCGATGCTCAGTTATAGGCCTGGGGGTGTTAGAGGTCCAAATTAGCTGAAGAAATGAAATATTGTCTTGGTTAATCCTATTGCTCACTTTGTAAACTAGGTTCCCTTACTTCAGATGCTCAGTCCTAGGCGTGCGGGGGGTATATATTAGAGTTTCACATTAGTTAAAGAAATAGAAAATTGTCTCGGTATATATTCTTGTCTTGTGGCAACAAGTGATAACCGTTTTCTTTTTCTGTGTTTGTTGAAATTTTCAGTTGTATTATTCTGCAAGGAAGATATGGGGAGCAAATGGAGAAGAGCAGGAGGCAGGTAAGAAAGAATTCATAGAATGCCTTAAAGTGTTGGAGGGAGCACTTGGAGAGAAGCCTTACTTTGGAGGAGATAACTTTGGTTTTGTTGATATTGCACTGATTGGGTTCTACAGCTGGTTTCATTCTTGTGAGACTTATGGTAACTTCAGCACAGAAGCTGAATGTCCAAAGTTTGTGGCTTGGGCCAAGAGGTGCATGCAGAGGGACAGTGTGGCTAAGTCTTTGCCTGACCAACATAAGGTCCTTGAGTTTGCAAAGACTCTTAGGCACAAGTTAGGACTTGAATAAACATAAGTCTTGTGCCTTCTTGTGTTGTTGTTTTAAGATTTGAAATGTTTGTTTGGTTATAGTGCAAGTGAGTTCTACTTTTACTTGTCTTGTTGAGGGTTGGCTTTTCTAGTCCTTGTATGTAATTCTGGGGCTTTTCCTCTTTGTGTTTACAAGTAATCACTTTTTTCATGAGCATCGTCTATCACCAATAGTAACAACGCCTCAGATCTAAACAAGTTGGGATCGACTATATGATTTTACTTTATGCCATCCGGAATATAATAAACAATAACAACTCTGTTATTTTACATTTTCTCGATTCCTTTTTATTTCTGTTTTTAATTGTTTTGAAGACCAGGGGCTCATCTAGTTTTTACTCGGATTTTGTGCCTTTCAACTTAACCCATTACTTTTGGCTCAGTGGTTGACTTAGAAATTACACCTAATGATTTTGATAACTTTTGATCGACCTAAGAAATTCAAATTGCATGTTCAAACTTTTAACAGAATTTCAACTTTAAATCAATTTAATTTCAAATCATGTCCAAACAAAGCCTAAGATATGGTGGGGATTGGAGTAGTTTGATCTTAATTTTGTTTTGTGCACCCAATCATTGGAAACAAAAATTATTTACTATTCAAAGTTTGAGGACTTCTTATGAAATATCCCTTCTGATCCTTGTGAAAGAGCACAAGCTAGGTTCTGGGCTGACTATATTGACAACAACGTAAATTCTTTGCTGATATCTTATATATACAGTATAATTTTTTACCAACGGGATTCAAATGAACATCCTCAATGTTGATCTGAGTGATTTTATGTGTTGTCGCATGCATCATAACGTATTTTTAAAAAGGGCATTTTTGCTGTGCCTTTTATAAATCTAAATAGCAAACCGCAAAATGACTATCCATGCATTCCTCCTGAAAAGGGGAGACGAGGAAGAGGACTCGGAGTTGGAAATTACACCTAATGATTTTGATAATTACTTTTGATCAATTTAGGAAATTCAAATTGTATGTCCAAATTTTACACAAAAATTCACCATCAAATCATTCTGATTCAAGTCATGTCCAAATGGCACATAAGATGAAGAATTAAGTAAGGGATTCTTTTGAACCTTATTTCCTGAAATGATTATACAGTATATATGAGATTAAAATTAACTTTTATGTATGCATAGTAGATATTGAATTTGCTTAGTTGCTTTCTGTGTCTACTTATTTATATTCTGAAATTTCTTAATGAAAATCATGACTCTTCACTTACTCATAATTGATAATAATGGACAACAATAATGATTGCAATTTCTAAATCAATTTGTTTGACATAGATGACAAGATTTTTTTTCTTACCATCCTAACCACTTTAATTTATTTTTTTCTATTTGTCCTTACTACCAAATTTCATGATCCTTTCCATTTTTTATAATATTAAATTTTATTTTAATCAAATAAAGAAATATTTGGTGAGCCTCTATTGGTGTAGATCTACCAGGAGACGAATGCGCTGACATATAGGTTACACGAATCTCCAAGTGCTATATATGTATATGTACAACAATCATATCAGTACTACCAATTTTGGAAAAAAAAATTATTTTTTCTTCTTCACTTGCCTTTGTTAATTTATCTGCAACGCACGTTCTCAGAAACTAATACATGGCTAATGATGAGGTGATTCTGTTGGATTTCTGGGCTAGCATGTTTGGTATGAGGCTAAGGATTGCACTTGCTGAAAAAGAGATAAAATATGAGTACAAAGAAGAAGAGGGGTTGATCAGTAACAAAAGTTCTCTGCTTTTAGAGATGAATCCTATACACAAGAAAGTTCCAGTTTTGATTCATAATGGAAAACCAATTTGTGAGTCTATTATTGGAGTTGAGTATATTGAGGAAGTTTGGAAGGATAAATCCCCTTTGCTCCCTTCTGATCCTTATGAGAGAGCACAAGCTAGGTTCTGGGCTGATTACATTGACAAGAAGGTAAATCCATAGCACTAATTAGGATTTATTTTAGCCAAATCTGAATTAATTTGAAATTGAATCTTTCTATTTTTTTTGTGTTGTGTTGGTAGAGTTTCACATTGGTTGGTTGAAGGTGAAATGTTGTTTTCTTAATAGTCTTGGTTAATGGTGACCTAATGAAATTAGCTTTTTTTGGAGTTAAATTAGGTAAACTCCGCTTTTCTTTTGGCCCTTTTATTTTACTATTTGTACTCCAAATGTCTTGTTGAAAATACAATTAATTAATAAAAGTGTGATCTCTCTTTAACGGTTTAAGCTTTTAGATGTGATGATTACACACTTAAACTTAGTATCAGAGTCTGCAGAGGTTTTGAGATTTAATCTCAGTTACATCAATATCGAAAAGAACTTCACGCGCTTGGCACATGAAAAAAACTTAGGCCCACACGTGACGGAGCGTGTTGAGAATAAATTAAGATGAGATGATCACATACTTCAACATGTTTAGTCCTAGGCGTGTGGGGGATTATAGTTTCACATTAGTTGTAAAAATGAAATATTGTCTTGTTATATAGTCTTATCTGTTAATCCTGACTTCATAAACTAGGGTTCTCCCTACTCGAGATGCTCAATCCTATGCGTGTACGCTGGATGTTAGAGTTTCACATTGGTTGAAGAAGAGGAATATAGTCTTGGTTAATCCTCAGTTCATATGCTAGGTTTTGCTAGTGTCGTCTAAGGTCCATTTTCTTAACATGAACTTGACTATGACTTTTATTTTAGTTTTGTGGCAACAAGTGATAACCTCTTTTCTTTTTCTGTGTTTGTTGAAATTTTCAGTTGTATGTTTCTTCAAGGAAGATATGGGGAACAAAGGGAGAAGAGCAGGAGGCAGGTAAGAAAGATTTCATTGAAGTCCTTAAAGTGTTGGAGGGAGAACTAGGAGAGAAGCCTTACTTTGGAGGAGATAATTTTGGTTTTGTGGATATTGCTCTGATTGGGTTCTATAGTTGGTTTTATGCTTATGAGACTTATGGTAACTTCAGCACAGAGGCTGAGTGTCCAAAGTTTGTGGCTTGGGCCAAGAGGTGCATGCAAAGGGACAGTGTGGCTAAGTCTTTGCCTGACCAACATAAGGTCCTTGAGTTTATACAAATGCTAAGGCAGAAGTTTGGAAATGAATAAACATATGCATATCATAATGTGTATTGAATAAAGCACTTCATTGTGCCTTGTTGAGTTGTTTCAAGATTTGAAATTGTTATTTGAGTGATTTGATGTTTTGTTGGATTGGTCATTGATTATGAAATTATGCATCATAATGTATTACTCTATAAAAACAAAATGCACTTTGACGTTCCTTTTTGAGTTGTAGTATCTAGATTAGAAATGTTTGTTTGGCCATATAGTGTAAGTCAGTTCTAAACTCTAAATATAGTTAAACCTTTGATTGAAATCTAAATAGAAACCCCAAAATGGCTATCCATGGACCATCATGCACTTCTCCTGAAAAGGGAAGACAAGGAAGAGGACTCAAGAGCCAATGATCTTCAAAAGTCAACAAGTTGTATAAGTTAAAGTTCAAGATAACTCTATTCTAAGATCAAGACTTGTAAAACACCAACTTGTAGACAAATAAAAGCCCACTTCTTTAAGAAAAGAGTCCAGCCCATTATAAGATTCCAAATCTTAATTGCGACATGCCGATGTTTTAGGATATTACGATATTTTGGCTATGAATTATGATTTTCTTATTTGGTAAATTATACTCTCTCCGTCTCATTTTATATGATGTACTTTGATTTGGCACAAACTTTAAGAAAAATGGAAAGACTTTTAAAACTTGTGGTCCAAAATGAATGATAGAAATTTGTGTGGTTGTAAATCATTTCATTAAGGGTAAAAAAAACATTTTATAGGCAAATTGTTACTTAAAATAGAAATGTGTCATTCTTTTTTGGACTGATTAAAAAGGAAAGTAAGTCATATAAATTGGGACAGAAGGAGTATAAGAATTGGGAAATTTTGATAGTTTTTACGACTTTTGGGTTTTCATGTTTATGAATACATCTTAAGAAATTCAAAATTAGATGCCCAAACAAAACTTCCACTTCAAATCAATGTGCTTTCAAATCATGTCCAAAAGATGAATTAGATTAAGAATTAAAATTCTTGTACTTATTAGTTATTCCGCAAGGGATTCTTTCGAATTTATGTATATATATAGTATATATTGAGTTTCCTTGAATTCTTTGCATGTTTACTTATTCATATTTTGAATTTTCTTTTATGAAAATCATGACTCTTCACTATTAAATTATGAGATATAATTTATCAATAATGATGATTGTGGTTGAGAATGATGGGTGAAGGCACATAATTGATAATTGTGGATGACAGTAATAGTAATCGATAATAATGGGCGATAAATGAATGGAATTGATAAACTACTATTTTTATCAAAATCTCTAAATCAATTTGTTTGTCATAATTAACTTGAATTAGAGTTTAAGAATATATATATTAATTAAATATTTTAAATGAATTAATAAAAATATAATAACAAAAAGGAAATCAAGAACTATAGCCTTATTGCTTGAACTCTAATATATATAATAGACCACGTGATGGAAGCGATGACATACAGAGTATATAATTAGGCCACCAAGGAAAAATCTCAAAATATTATAGACTTCAATGACGTGTTATGAATATCTAAAACATATTATAAAATAGTGCGATGTAGTAGTTTTCTAGGAAATAAAATAATATGGACCACGTGACGAAATAAAGTAATGACTTATCAATCTGTGTAAAAATATTTAATTGGGCAATGACGTTTAAAAATATCAAATTTTGTTATTTAAAATAAGTTATAGATACTTTATAGAAAAATATATCTAATGATCTTGAAATTAAGTAGTTCTCTATTTGTCATATGAACAAGCATTCAAGATTAAAAGTCGAAACTTATTAAATCTGAAATTTTATCGTGAAATAAGTTAGGTCAAAGTTCATGACTATATACCTCCAAAATCAATCTCGTAAATCACTCAGATATTTGTATGACTATGAATAATTTCATTAAAGATAAAATGAGATCGACGACTAAGAATAAAATAATGTCAAATAAATGAGGACAAAGTAAAAAAGGTTTAATACATCCACTATTTCTTAAAAAACTTGTTAGTACATTTCATTTAAACAATAGAATTACAATATGTTCCAATTGAGCACTTGAACGTATGATAAAGAATTCTTATTAGACACTTTCAACTCAAATTCAGGAATTCTTTTGTGAACGTCTATTTAGATAATTAAGTTAATAATCACATAAAATATATTATCTTTATCTCCTTTAATTATACATATCAACCTCATTTGTAAAGACATGAGATTTTTATGACTTGTTAAGCCTAATGCGTACATATTTTAAGTAATTAACTTATTTAAGTAGAGTCATAATCGAAACAAATCGTAATTTGAATATTTAAATTAAATTTACTTAATTACAAAATTAATAGTTAAACACCTCAATGGATGACACAATGCTATTAATAGTACACAAAAACTCCACAACACTATATATGTAGGATGTGTATGTATAACTAACAAATCAGTATTTGCAATTGTGAAAAAAATATTAAACTTGTTTCTTCTTCTCACTTGCAATTCATGCAGCACAAAAATGGTTAATGATGAGGTGATTGTGTTGGATTTCTGGCCTAGCATGTTTGGTATGAGGTTAAGGATTGCACTTGCTGAAAAGGAGGTTAAGTATGAGTACAAAGAAGAAGATGTGTGGAACAAAAGTCCTTTGCTTTTAGAGATGAATCCTATACACAAGAAAGCTCCAGTATTGATTCACAATGGAAAACCAATTTGTGAGTCTATTATTGGAGTTGAGTATATTGAGGAAGTGTGGAAGGATAAAACCCCTTTGCTCCCTTCTGATCCTTATGACAGAGCACAAGCTAGGTTTTGGGCTGACTACATTAACAAGAAGGTAAATTTATAACCTTTCCTCCTTTTTTGTTCATTAACTAGCTAGGATTCTTTAGCTAATTTGAACAAGGAATCATTGTTGTTTTGTGTTGTATTATTGGAGTGAAATGTTGTTTACTTATAGACTTGATCAATTATGATGACTTGATGAGTTAACTTTTGAGGTTAAATTAGACCAACGGTTCATTTTGTACACATGTAGTCATGCATGGTTGTGCTCATTTTGATTTTTGGTATTACCTAATATTGTTTGTGCTCTAGCTATTCAGTCCTGGACGTATAAGGTGTTAAAAGCCCTACATTATGTAAGTGGAACGAGTTGGGCTTTTTTACTATGTTAACAAAATGAACCTGATGTTTGACTCAACCACTACAAAATAAACTATGAATTACATGAGGATTTTCCTGGGGATTAGTATGAAAATTCGCAGGAAACTTATTTTCCTGCAAATTTTCATACTAATTCCCAGGAAAATCCCCATGTAATTCACAGTTTTCTTGTAGTGTATATACAAAAGCTAACTCGAATGTCCCTAAACCATATAAGTAGACCAATTCTCCATCCCACACTATTGTGGGATCAACTCAACAAGACTTTCCTAGGGTTTGAGGTCCATTTTCTTAACATGAATTTACTAAGATATTTATCTTAATTAGTGTTGTGCAAACAAGTGATAACCTTATCCTCTTTTGGTTATCTATCTGTTGAAATTTTCAGTTGTTTGATCTTGGGAAGAAGATATGGTCAACAAAAGGAGAAGAGCAAGAGGCAGCTAAGAATGATTTCATAGAATGCCTTAAGATATTGGAGGGAGCACTAGGAGAGAAGCCTTACTTTGGAGGAGATAATTTTGGTTTTGTGGATATTGCTCTCATTGGGTTCTACTGCTGGTTTTATGCTTAAGAGACTTATGGTAACTTCAGCATAGAGGCTGAGTGCCCAAAGCTTGTGGATTGGGTCAAGAGGTGCATGCAAAGGAACAGTGTGGCCAAGTCTTTGCCTGACCAACATAAGGTTTGTGAGTTTGTATCAGTGGCAAGACAAAAGTTTGGAATTGAATAAAAAGTATGCATAATGTATTAAAAATAAGGTACTAATTCATTGTGTTTTCTTGAGTTGTATAGTTTTGTATTTGAAAAGCAAGTTTGTTCATAGTGTAATAAGTTAGTTCTACTTTTACAATTGTAATAAAGGACTCTTAGCATTGTTTTGTTGAGTGCTTATTTTTGTACTCCTTGTGTGTAGTTTAGTGCTTCTCTTCATTGACGGATCTAGAATTTAAAGATATAGAGTAAATAGATCGGTTTATTTATTTTGGACTTCGATTCAAATATATCTTTTCAAATTTTAAAATTTTGAAAAAGATTTTTTTTTTCTAGATTAGAAATCTAAACTTATATAAACCATCTACATTACCACAATATTTATTATATTGCCTTTTGTGTAGTGTGTTGGATATATAGTTGAGAATCAAGGATAATAGCTTCAACCTAGCCATCTTCTTCACTAAGTTTACTTAGTATTGCTTTTTGTGAAAATATCAAAATAATCCATTATATATATATTTTAAAATTGTAATACATAAACGCCCTCTAAACTAGTTCACATATTCACTTGAACACGTAAATTCAACCTATGAATATTTGAATACCTTATTTCAATTAATGTTATCTATGATAAAACTGTCATTCGAAATTGCTGATATTGAAAAAAATTCAAATATTTTTCACTTTATTAGAAATTTATAAAGTTAAATTAAAGATAAAGTTATATTTGATTATACTTTTTGAAAAAAAGAAAGAAAGAGAAAAAAACACTTTATTTGGAATTTATGAAAAATGATTGGAAACCAAGATTTGAAGCACTTTTTAAACTTTCTAATCCAATTTCGACCAAAAATAAAGTGAAAATTATCCCTCCCCCCTCCCCCCCCCCAAAAAAAAATGGGAATAATGCTCATGACTTAACAAACCTTAAATATTACTACTACTACAATATAACAAGGGATCCCATATTCCCATATAACAAACAAGTGTCTATTCAAAAATATCACTACATTTTATTTATCACTTGATCTGTTTCATTTTACTTACTAGTATGTCAATAATAAATATTTTATTTTACTTATTAATTTCAACAAATTATGAGTGTTGTATTATTTTTTTCATACTATTCTTTGTATTAAATATCTACATAAAATATTAGTCAAATTTAGAATTTCAAAACATCACTAATAACACGTCTCAAGTAATATAAAACGGAGCGAGAAACGTGATTTATGTTTCAAAAATCCTTTTCATATTATATTACTCTTTCTGTCTACTTTTAATTGTCATGTTGCGTTTTTTGAAAGTCTTTGACTAAATTTTAAAGCTAAATTAAATTACATTAATTTAATATTTTAAACAAAAAAATAGATATTCAAAAACTATAATTTTTCAATTTATGAAAAATACATCATAAAATGTTAGTCAACGGTCAAGGTTGCAATTTTTTACTCTAATAGTAAATGTTAGTCAAAGTAGTAAATTTTGTTTTTAGTAAAAAAAGCATTTGGAGAGCCTCCATTGGTGCTATATATATAGGGCTGTGTATGTACAATTATCAAATCAGTAGTTACAATTTTGGGGAAAATTTGAAAATTTTCTTTCTTGTTTATTCTTGCATCAAATATGGCTAACGATGAGGTGATTGTGTTGGATTTCTGGCCTAGCATGTTTGGGTTGAGGGTGAGGATTGCACTTGCTGAAAAAGAGGTTAAATATGAGTACAGAGAAGAGGATTTGAAGAACAAAAGCCCACTGCTTTTGCAGATGAATCCTATTCACAAAAAAATCCCTGTTTTGATTCATAATGGAAAACCCATCTGTGAGTCTATTATTGGAGTTGAGTACATTGACGAAGTTTGGAAGGATAAAGCCCCTTTGCTCCCTTCTGATCCTTATGAGAGGGCACAAGCTAGGTTTTGGGCTGACTACATTGACAAGAAGGTAAATTCATAGTTTTTTCCGCTTCTTCGATTCACTAATTAGGTTTATTTAGCTGATTCGATACTACTTTGGGATTGAAGCATTGTTGTTATGTGCTGTATTATTTGAGTAGTTTCACATTGTTGTTTTCTTAATTGTCTTTGTCAATGGTGACCTAATGAGATTGACTGTTTTTTGTGGTACACCCAATGTGGGCCGGCCCTTTTACTATACTATTCGTGCTCCGAATGTTCAGTCTTGGGTGTGTGGCGTATTAGAGTTTCGCATTAGTTGTAGAAATGAAATAAGTCTCGTTGTCGTTTGGTCATGTTTTATTATGAAATTTGAATAAAGTAAATTTTTTTTCAAGGTGAAAAATGATATTTGAAAATTAGAGTTGTGTTTGACTAAATGCCTTGTTATCCTCACTTCATAAGCTAGGACTCCCCCTGTTTCAGATGCTTAATTCGAGGTGTGTTGTGTGTTAGAGTTTTGCGTTTGGTTGATGAAATGGAAATTTATCTCATTATATAGTCTTGGTTAATCCTTACTTCATAAGCTACGTTCAGATGTTCAGTCCTACGTGCGGGGTTGTTAGAGTTTCACATTAATTGAAGAATTGGAATTATGTCTTGTTATGTAGCATTGGTTAATCCTCACTTCGTATGCTATGTTTCGCTAGTGTCTAAGATCCATTTTCCATGAACTGACTAGGACTTTTATTTTAGTTTTGTGTCAACAAGTGATGACCCGTTTCTTTTTCTGCGTTTGTTGAAAATTTTCAGTTTTATTGGCCTGCAAGGAAGCTGTGGACAACAAAGGGAGAAGAGCAAGAGACAGCGAAGAAAGATTTCATAGAATGCCTTAAAGTGCTGGAGGGAGAACTAGGAGAGAAGTCTTATTTTGGAGGGGATAACTTTGGTTTTGTGGATATTGCTCTGATTGGGTTCTACTGCTGGTTTTGTGCCTATGAGACTTACGGTAACTTCAGCACAGAGGCTGAGTTCCCAAAGTTTTTCGCTTGGGCCAAGAGGTGTATGCAGAGGGACAGTGTGGCTAAGTCATTGCCAGACCAACATAAGGTTCTCGAGTATGTGAAACCTGTTAGGCAGAGGCTTGGAATTGAATAAAAATATGCTTATGCAATTATGCATCATAATGTATTGAAAAAAGGCACTTCACTGTGCCTTTCTTGAGTTGTTGTTTCAAGATTTGAAATGTTTGTTTTCTTCTACTTTACTTTACTTTAGTGTCTTGTTGAGTGTTGGCTTTTGTAGTCCTTGAATGTAATTCTGGGGCTTCTCCTCTTTGTAATGAGAAGTAATTACTTTTTCATGGGAATCATCTACTATCTTAATAATTATGCTTTAGTTCTAAACAAGTTAAGATTGGCTATAAGATACTATTCTATACTATCAGGAACATATAATAAACTGATGACAGTTCCATTATTTTACTTGTTCTTGATTCTTGTTAGCTCTGTTTTCCAATTGTTTCGAAGAGCAAGGCTCATCTCACCGTTTATTACCTGTAATTAGGGGTGTACAAGTCAAATCGAATCAACGAACCAAATCAAACTAAAAAAAAAAACTGATTTATGGTTTGGTTTGGCGTTGAAAAAAAAAATCGATCACTCTTGGTTTGGTTTGGTATTAAAAGAAAAAAGTCAAACCAAACCGACATATATATATATATATATATATATATATATATAATAATTTTATTTTATTTATAGATAAAAAATATTATTTATAATCAACTTTATTAATATATTTTAAGTTAGTTTATAGTTTTCAATGTTTAGATATATTATTTCAAATTTGGGCTTGTAAATATTTTATTTTGTATTAAGATCGGAAGTACAATTATATTGTTATAGTTTTTCAAATTTAAAGTTAACAATTTACTTTGTAAATATTTTGTTTTGTATTCAGTTTGACTATAGCCTTTAATCTTATTAATTTAACATAATGAACGTTGATGTTTCAATAAAAGTATTTTGTACTCATGTGAATTTTACTGTCTTTACGAAGATTTCTATTCATTTAACATTTTTAAAGTTTAGCTTATCACACATGTAAGTGAAAATATATTTGATCTCTTTTTCCTACCTCATATAGTTGTAAAAAACCAAAAAATTGAAAAAATAGAAAGAACCGACTAAGGCCGAAATCGAAAAACCTGACTTTATGTTGTTTGATTTGGTTTTTAGATTTAATAAACCGACATAATTGGTTTAGATTTTTTTTAATGAAAAATCAAATCAAACTGACCTATGTACACTCGTACAAAGGACTCCGGCAATTTTTTTTAGTATTATGTTTTTGTAATCCTTGTGTGTAAATTGGTGCTTCTATTCTTCTATTCTTTGTATTGAGAAGTAATCACTCTTTTCGTGAGCATCAAATGCTTAGCAGCATAATTACGTCTCAGTTTCAAACAAGTTGGGGGTTGGGTATATGATGTTGCACATGTTGTCCTTAGTTTCTGGTTCAGAGTTGTAAAGTACACATGTTGTATCACTTTGAGCTCGTTTGGTTAATTGGATAAGGATAATAATTTTGAGGTATTCCTTAAAATTATTTTATCTTAACCATAAATTTCCAATATTTTCATTATATTTAGAATGAGAGAAGTATTGAAAATATCCCTAAACTTGATACAAATTATTAGTTTCTTCCTCAAACTATTGATAGCATTAAAAACACCACTCTACTTGACTAACCAAACTTAGATACACCCGGATCACCCTCGATCTGCCACACGACATAACAAGCGGTTTCAAACTTTTATAGGAGCATGTGACTCTTAATAAGAAGTCGAGAGAAGTGTTGAAAACACCCCTAATCTTGACGAGAATTTAGGGGTGTATTTCGCCCATATTACAAGATTGGGGTATAATTAAGTTCAGTTAATAAAGTAAAATGGTGTTTTTAAGACTATCAATAGTTCGAAAATAAAATTAATAATTCACATCTAGTTTAGAGGTGTGTTTTTAATACTTTTCTCAATTTAGAATTTATAAAATTGAAATTAAAAATGAAGTCGTGTTTGATTATACTTTTTTTCAAAGAAAGAAAATGGAAAACTTTATTTGAAATTTACAAAAATGGAGTTGGAAAACAAGACTTGGAGCACTTTTTCAAATTTCAATTTCAATTTTTAAATTTTATAAAAAAAAATCCTCGTGACCAAACATAAAACACGAGTCCTAAATTTTGTCTCTAGTCAAAAATTGCATCTTACGAATGTAGTGACAAAATGCGAAGATTTCGAAGAAATAAATAAAAAGTAACAGTGGAGGCACTCTATTAATTGCTTCAAAACTCTATCACAATCCATGTGACTTCTGAGCCACATGGTGTGACGAAAGCAATGACATATACATTAGAAACGCATCTCGATTTTTGGCTGGATCAAAAACTCTGTGAACATCCCATAGCACTATATATATTGTACCGTACCATTATCAATTCTGCAAAATTCTTCTTTCTTTTTCTTCACTTGATTACTTGTTCATACAACAAAAATGGCTAATGATGAGGTGATTCTGTTGGATTTTTGGCCTAGCATGTTTGGTATGAGGCTAAGGGTTGCACTTGCTGAAAAAGAGATTAAATATGAGTACAGAGACGAGGATTTGAGGAACAAAAGTCCTCTGCTTTTGCAGATGAATCCTATCCACAAGAAAATCCCTGTTTTGATTCACAATGGAAAACCAATCTGTGAGTCTATTATTGGAGTTGAGTATATTGAGGAAGTTTGGAAGGATAAAGCCCCTTTCCTCCCTTCAGATCCTTATGAGAGAGCACAAGCTAGGTTTTGGGCTGACTACATTGACAAGAAGGTAAATTCATAGTCCCTTCGTTCCAATTTATGTGAGTTAGTTTGACTTGACACAGAGTTAAGACGGTAAAGTAAAATTGTTCCTAACTATTCTCTTTTTGTTTGTTGAAAATTTCAGTTGTATGATTCTGGGAGGAAGCTATGGACAACAACGGGAGAAGAGCAAGAGGCAGCTAAGAAAGATTTCATAGAATGCCTTAAGGTGTTGGAGGAAGCACTAGGAGAGAAGCCTTACTTTGGAGGAGATAATTTTGGTTTTGTGGATATTGCTCTCATTGGGTACTACAGCTGGTTTTATGCTTATGAGAATTATGGCAACTTCAGCGTAGAGGCTGAGTGCCCAAAGTTTGTGGCTTGGGCCAAGAAGTGTATGCTGAGGGACAGTGTGGCTAAGTCTTTGCCTGACCAACATAAGGTCCTTGAGTTTGTAAAGACTCTTAGGCACAAGTTTGGAATTGAATAAACATATGGACCATGATTGTGCTAATAAAGGCGCTTCGCCCTTCTTGTGTTGTTGTTTCAGATTTGAAATGTTTGTTTGGTCATAATGTAAGTCAGTTCTACTTTTTATTGTAATGAAAGACTCTTAGATCTGTTTTGTTGAGTCTTGACTTTCTGTCATCTATGTATGGTATGATTCTGGGGATTTTCCTCTTTGAAATGTTAAGTAATCAGCTTTTTCCATTGGCATCGTCTAAAGTTTCAATATATTTAGCAGTCTGGGGTCGATTCTATTTGAATTTTGTGTGTTAAGTTGAATTTTGTGTAAGCAGTCTAAAGCAAGCATCAATAATTGATTCCATCGCTCAAACCTGTTACCAATAGGTTACACAGAGATAATTTACCGTTTATCCAAGACTTCTCTTCTAACTCGAATGTTGTACATATGCAACATAAGTACACATATGGTAATATCACCTTTCATTACTTTACTTACTACATAAAGCATACAGAGTTGACAACACAAACACAACTTTTTCAGGTTTCCTCCCTGAGTTCAAAAGAACAAAAAAGGAGCATAGGGCAAGAGAATTTATTCGCAAACATAGTATGAGCTAGAAACAACAACTTCAGTTGAACCAGAACCCGCTCTAGATCCGGCTTTTTTAGGCAATGCCCATCCTCTGTCTCAACATGACAACAAAATCATAGATCTTGTCAGGATCAGAAAGATACTTAGAGACATTCTCCTTTTGCATACACCTCTTGGCCCATGCCACAAACTTAGGACACTCTGGTTCAATACTAAATTTGCCAAATTTTTCATAAGCAGGGAACCAACTATAGTAAGGAATAAGTGCCAAATCCACAAAACCAAAACTTTCTCCATCAAAGTATGGTTTGTCTCCCAATTCTTCTTCCAACACCTTCAAACACTCTATGAATTCTTTATTAGCTGCTTCTTGGTCCTCCACTTTTGTTGTCCAAATTTTCTTTCCACCATCATAAATCTGTGATCTCCCACAAAAACAAAAAACAAGAAAAAGATTACATCTTTTGAAATCAAATTTAGCTCATAAATAAATAAATCTTACACTACGCCTCAATTTCAAACAAGTTGGTATCAGCTATATGAATCCTCGTGGACTATAGCTCTCTATTTAAATCTATCTCAACCTAATATTGTTTTTTTATTTCTTGATGGTCAGCTTTTGCGCACCTCGACTAATTACACGGGATACCTTCCACCTCCCACCAGCAAGAGTTACCAGATAACTCTATCTACCAAAGCTAGGACAGATGGAAATAATCACCTAGTGTTTTTTGTCTCCGCTGAATTCTCAACCACTAGGCTACACCTATGACTAAAACAGGCTCTTACAAATTATAGGTTCTAAACTAGATATACTAAGATGACAAACACATTTTATGATAGTTACATACCTTTTTGTCAACATAATCAGCCCAAAACCTAGCTTGAGCTTTCTTATAAGGATCACTAGGCAACAAAGGTGATTTGTCCTTCCAAACTTCATCTATGTACTCAACAATTATGAGTGACTCACATATTGATTTTCCATTATGGATCAATACTGGGATTTTCTTGTGAATTGGATTCATTTGTAAGAGTAAAGGACTTTTGTTCACCAAGTTCTCTTCTTTGTACTCATATTGGATCCCTTTGTCAGCCAGGGCAATCTTTACTCTCACAGCAAACATGCTCACATATGTACCCAAAAGGACAACTTCATCAGCCATTTTTTTTGCTGAAAAATTGTTGTTAGTGGAATTGCAAGAAATAATGTAGACTAGAATATTTGCTGTGTGTTTGTTGAAGATAAGCCATAGGGATGATACTTACCATGTAATATACATAAAGAAGGGGCCCTACCACCAAATGACTTTAGAGTAACAACTAACAAATATCAATGTATTTAATAGTTGAGTCAAAAATTTTATTAAAAGAAAGTAAAAATATGGAGTAAACAAGTAAACACAAAAAGAAATCAAATGATTCAATGTATAGTATATTAACATATTTTCTATTTTCTATTCTATTCTATTCTTTCTATTCTATTCTACTTTCTATTCTATTCTATTCTACTTTCTATTTTATTTTCTATTCTATTCTACTTTCTATTTTCTATTCTATTTCTACTATATTATAAAAAAGAGTTTAGGCCCAAATATAATATATAATATTCAAGTTGTGGGACTTTTAAAAGAAAATTTCTTGAATATTATATATTATATTTATTATATAGTAGAACTTGGGCATAAACTCCCTTTTAAAATAATATAGAATATATATATAT
>JAJOOD010019298.1:0-13601 GCA_029582525.1 Solanum tacnaense
TATGCCTTTTCCAAAGTGTTGTGACCTTTCTGAAAGGTTGTCTTCTTTCCAAAGGGTTGTGACCTTTACCCTTTGTTGGCTATAAATAGAGAGGTTTTTAAGAAATTTAATCCCCTCAAGTACCCGAGGTTGCAGATTAATTCCTCCCAAGATAAAACAGATTAACTATTAATAAACTAAGTCGGTTCACAAGTAATCTCAATCAAACTCATTGGATGACAATGAAAAGAGTTTTGGAGTATTTAAAACATACTTAAAAAAAAAACTATTGCTTTGCATTATAACTAATATTCAACAGTATTGGAAGAATATAGTGATGCAAATTGAATCACCAGGTCAAATGAAGTAAAATCCACGAGTGGATATGTATTTACTCTTGGTGGAGGAGCAGTCTCTTGGAAATCTTCCAAACAGAGATGTATCGCTTGCTCTACTATGAAATCTGAGTTTATCACTCTAGATAAGGCCGGTAAAGAAGTTGAATGACTCCAAAATTTCTTGAAAGATTTTTCGCCCAAACCTTTTAGCTCAAGTATGCATACACAGTGAGAGTTAATTTGCAATAGGTAGGGCATAGAGCATGATGTATAACGGAAAGTCTCGTCATATATGACGTAGACATAATATCGTTAGAGAACTACTCTCTAGTGGAATTATCATAATTGACTATGTAAAGTCAAAGGATAATGTGTCGGATCCACTTATAGGCCTAACTAGAGAGGGAGTTGATAGATTATCAAAAGGAATGGGACTATGGCCGAGAACAAGTCATTGTGGCAGTAGCTCTATCTAGAGGACTGGAGATCCCAAGATCTAGGTTCAAAGAGATCAAAGTCATTGATGACGGTTCAACATTGTCAAAATATTTTTTATGGTCTATTCTCATGATAAGACAATGTTCAGTAACAAGGATAAAGACATTAGGACTTTTTAATGATTTCTAAGTTTGATACAGGGTATATCAAATGGTGTATCTACGGGACAACACATTTAGAAATCACCTATGTAAGTGTGAAGTGTAAGCCGCTTCAAGGAGAATCCGGTAAGGCCAGTTCTCAACGCACTTATAAACCGAGACGTGTTCATGGCTGAAACGAACAAAACAATGAGAACCAAAAACAGTTCTAGGATTGATTGTGTGACTTATGTTGTCTAGGTATATACCAAAGCTCGACGGTTCAAAGATATCAAATCTACCGATTGACCGAGTATATCCGATATATGTTCACTACGGAAAGTTCAAAGGGAAACCCACTTATCCAGAGGCAATCAATCCTTAATTACGAATCACACAGTTTTTCATGCATATGTTTTAACAATAGCCATTCCCTATTCATGTGGGGGATTGTTGGGTTTTAAAGGTGTGAACAGGAAATGAAGGGTTGTGACTCTCATGAAGAGTTGTGACTATGCCGAAGGGTTGTGAACTTTATGAAAGGTTGTGTCCTTTCTAAAGGGTTGTGACCATTTGAAAGGTTATGCCTTTTCCAAAGTGTTGTGACCTTTCTGAAATGTTGTCTTCTTTCCAAAGGGTTGTGACCTTTACCCTTTGTTGGCTATAAATAGAGAGGTTTTCTCTCATTTTTCTGGATCAAATTCTTCCCTTATTTTGCATACATTTCTTACAAAACAAAATCGATCGATCGTGTCTGTGTGTGTGATTCGTTGCTGTCATTTTGAGTTCGTTGAAATTATCAAAGTTTGAGGTACCGCTACTTCTTTAATGGTTAATCCGTTTTATCTTGGGATGAATTAATCTGCAACCTCGGATACTTGAGGGGATTAAATTTCTTAAGGACACACAGTGGGTTCTGTGGACTCGGATAGTTCTTTGTGTTTTTCTTTTCATCTTTTATTATTTCTGGTTTGCTAATCTGAATACAGGAGATAACACAAACCTGATTCAAAAGAAGCAGTCTCAACTCAGAAGTATATATATCTTTATTTCCAAGGCAGTAAATTAGCTCTCAACTTTTGTATTTGTATAAACACAGCTATATTTCTTATGCATTGTTTGGTTTGGTGCATTAAAAAAAAAGTATGTATTGTATAAAAATATTTATTTATTAAAGTATCCTCCACAATTATGGTGGCAAAGATGTAAAAATACTTTTGAAGGGTAATTGAGTCTTTAACCATGTTAATGCATGTACCCCTTTGCATTACTAATACCTAAAAATTCATGGTTTAACTCATTAATAATACCATGGATTTCTAGGTATTAGTAATGCGGGTTTAGTACACGCATTAACATGGTTAAAGACTCAATTACCCCTCAAAAGTACTTTTACATCTTTGCCACCATAATTGTGGAGGATACTTTAGTAAATAATTTTTTTTATACAATGCATACTTTTTTTTAATGCACCAAACCAAACAATGCATAAGAAATAATCTATGCATAACTAATGTTTGCATTGGTATGCAAGCATTACCAATGCAAGCATAACTAATGCAAGCATAACTAATACAAGCATTACTAATGCAAGTATTACTAATACATTCTATTGAACATTATTTTTATACACTCTACCTAACGATCCCTTAGAGTTTATTTTAACTTCTATATATGCACTTGATGTAACTCGGGTGGCTCAAGAGAAGACTAATAAAGTATTTGGCCAACAAAATTTATGATTTTATTTTTCACTTAGATAATATTGAAGTTTGCAGGAAAAAAAGGGTACAAAATGCAAGAAAAACATTTTTCAGATGAATGAAATAAAGGAAAAAACTATATTGTGATAACTCTTAGGTCGTTTGGTAGAGTGTATTAGGAAAAATAACGCATGCATTAGCATTGTGTATTACTAGTACCTTGTTTGGTACTCTTTTCCAACCTATGTATAACTAATGTTTACATTAGTTATACACTCTATTGTGTATTAAGGTGTGTATTGCTAATACCATGGATTTCTAGGTATTAGCAATGCAATGGTTTTAATGCATGCATTAGATTAACTAATGACAAAACTACCCTCTAATAATAATAATTATTATTATAATAATAATTATTATTATAATAATAATAATAATAACAATTATAATACTAATAATAATTATTATTATAATAATTATAATAATTATAATAATAATAATTATTATTATTATTATTATTATTATTTTTGTAAAAGAATGTGAGGGTATTTTTGTAAACAAATATTTTTATACAAGGCTTGTTATTTCCAATACATCAAACCAAACAATGTATAAGAAATAATGCAAGCACTACTAATGCTTGCATTACTAATGCATGCATTACTAATGCATGCATTACTAATACATCATATTCAGCATTATTCTTATACACTCTACCAAACGACCCCTTACTTCATAATTTCAAATACTAGTAGAGAAAAAATAATTAAATATCCTCCAAAAAAATAAATAAAGTGATGGAACAAATGATAAGACTAAATCAACATGTCACGTCTACTTTATAGCTGATTCATCAATTTTTTTGAAAGGCCGGTACTAAGAAAAGTATAATATATAGTTCGCGTTATTCTAAAGAGCATTTAATATTAATAGCAAAGTCCAATTATATGTAGAGTTGTCAATATGGGCTGGCCCACCTCATCCGGGCTAGTCCATACAGGCTTTGAAATTTGACGGATCAGGTCGGGCTAGCCCATTTTTTGTGTGGGTCAGAAAATGGTTGGCCCAGCCCACAAGTACGTGGGCTACGGGCTTGCCGGGCCAGCCCTTTTTACGTAAAAATATATTTTTTATAATTTTTTAAATTATAATTTAAAAATATTACCATAAATATCGACAAGATAATATTACCTAGTGTTAGTGTTACTACTTGTTAATCAAACCACAAATAAAATTATCATTATAATATTTATTAAGTTTGATTTCAAGTAAAAGCATAAATAGCTAACTAAAAATATAAATCAAATTGTTTTCCAATGATCATAATAAAACACAAAAAACAATGACAATATTCCATAGGCTACGACCTATGTACTGATTCCTATAAATTTTAGGGAATTTTTATTTTACGTAATATGTATTTTATAAACATAATTTGTATTTAAATTGTAATATTTCAAACTTTAAACTGATTTTGAGTTTAGACTTTTTATTTTTAATACTCTATTTTATTTTTTATTTTTTAATTAATTTTATTTGGCCTGTGGGCTGGCCCTATCCATATTTCTCAAGCCCCACAAATCGGCAGGCTTATTCAGGTTGGGCTAAAAAGCTCTTTTCTTAAATGGGCTCCAAAAATTGTAGCCCAGACCTATCAAATCCTGAGTTAGGCCAGGCTGGCCCAACGGGCCTAGCCTATATTGACGGCTCTAATTATATGACTATCGTCAAAACTATAATTTTAAATTTCTATATAGTAGAAGAGAGAGTTTCAACATGTCTGAACTTTGTTCATTTTAGACATCTTATGTAGGTTGGTCCCTTAAAGTTGACATCAAATTTTACTTAGACATCTTAATTAATCTTTGTTCATTTTAGACACCTTATGCAGATTTCCGCTATACCATTTTGACATTTTTTGCTTACATGGCATAGTGAGTGTGATGCACACACTTCCTACGCGTGAAAGCCTTATTTCACTAATTCTTTTTAAATTTTTTCTCTTCTTCTCCATTTTCTAGCTACCATTTCCTAAACTTAATTTTTTTTTCTATAGTAAAATAGATTTAGTGATGCCACAAATAAAAAAGTGAATTTCAACCCACAAGATTTCCTAAAAGTTTAAATTTCAACGTTACAAAAATAATAATTGTATTTCTTTTTCACGTATTTGAATCATTTGCACATATGAGAATTGCAAAAAAACAAATTCTTCCATTGTTAATTAATAACTAATTTTTAGAAGTAAAGAAGAAAAAATTATACTTTTGTAAAATACTTTTTTCATAGCTCAAAGAAAGACACAAATAATTTTAAAATAATTCTCTCTGAAGTCTAACATGTGAAATTTTCATGAATTCATCACAGCAAAAAGACACAAATAATTTTTAAAAATTTCACAATAGAACGGTTTCAAATAGATCATAAAGCATTAGCAGAAAATACAGATAGCTCTCACACTTGAAAAAAAAAATCATCTACTCATGCTTTAGATCGGTATAGTGTATATTGCCAAAAGGCATACAATCATTGAGCTATTTTCCACAAATCTGGCAATAAAACATAAAAATATAAAATAATAATAATGGGAGATCAGTAGAGTAAAAAAAGAAAGGTGTTATCTTTCAACCTTTTTACAATAATTATTTTGTAATTGTTTGGTTAGATGTTAGAGAAAATGATGTTTTAGAATTCATGAAACTCTTTCTTTGAGCTAATAAAGATGGTGAAAATGGTGGATTTTGTAAGTTATGTGGGCACCACCGTTATATTTAACAGTTTTTGGGGATAAATTGTTAAGTTTAGGGTAAAAAACTAAATTGAACACATTTTGTCATACATAAAGGACTATTGCAATCACCTAGAATATATTAAGGATCAATATAAAGCAACCCAATATATCAAATACCATTTTGATCATTTTTTCGAATTTTAGCACACTATTTTTATGTATTGGGCATAATTTAAATATTATTTTGTGTGTTAATTTTATTTATTCATTATTAAAAGATAGATTTTATTTTTACTTTTTATTATTAAAATGCAAAGTGAGGACAATAATTTTCTTATATTTTATTTTTAATATTAATTACTTATTTTTAAAAATTATTTTTCAACACCTAATATTAAATATTAATTAATAGGAGTATTTTGTGTGAAAACAAATAGTCATGTTAATCATTATTTTCTTAACAAATGAATGTGACAAATAAAATTGAACAAGAGAATATATACTTCAAAGTTATATTGAGAAAGTAATTTGTGGAAATAAATAAATAATGAGGAGAACCAATAATACGATGAAAATGTTATTCTCCAATTTGTTGGGATTTTTTGTGAAATCAATTCATATCAATTAATTATAATTAATAACATCTATGATTGTTTTTAATTTAAATCTTATATTAAAATATTTGCTCTTACACTTGTTCATTTTAGCAAAGTAAGTAAAAAAATGTGTTCGTATAATATATCTTTTTTATTAAATAATTATATGAAATACTAATGGTCAATTTTATTAATATTTTAGAATTTATTTTTATAAAATAAAAATCTATCTAACTTATAGTTTTAATTAAAGAAACCTAATAATTGATCTGGTTCAATTCAATATGGTCATTATTTTAGTTTCTGGAATTTGACTATTTGAAAAACCTCTTTCGCAAATGCATACTATACTCCTAAATAATTAGGAATTTAGATTTATTTAGAACATTAGTAATATATATAAATGTTGGGCCCGTGCTGACACGGGCCATTTTTTCTAGTATACATAAATGAGACACATAAAAAGGTGAACATTCAGTACAAATATGCTACGGAATTGGATGGAATGGTACGACAATAATAAGAAGTTTTTTTACAAATTGCCTCTTAAACGGATTATATTTAATTTTTGTTCCCTACGTAAAATATATATTTTAATTTCTGAACACAAATATATGGAGTATTATTTATTTATATAAAGAATTTAGTTATTATAAGCTATTATGACCACTGGACTTGTATTATGAGCATCTAAATCTCATAAGAGACTTTTGAAACTTACTGAACTTATAACATATAGAACTTATTAGCATGCAAAGGCAAAAAGGTCATTTAATCTTAACGCTTTATAACATGAAAGATACATTCGTTTAAATTTTTTTATACGGCTCGTTTAAAAATTATACTTTCACAAATGCGGGGTATTATATAGACATGTACCCATATTCATCCGTGAGGCATTGACTTAGTATGTACCTTCATTGTAGTGTGTACTTTGATTGTAAAAAAATTGACGAATTGAGGGATAAATTGTGTGATAAAGATCCACCTATATTGTTTTCTTGACTATTTTCTTTGCTTAAATTCATTATAGGTAAAGAACTTATGTTATTTATATTTATGTTATTGCTCTATTTATGTTATTTTCATGTAAACTATAAATATTGAATTTTATACACGTTAATTATTAAAATCATGTTGCATTTATTGTATTCTTTGTGTATATTAATATATAGTACCAGTACAATCTTGAAGTGAGTTCTAGTTGCTATCACTCTCTATAATAAGCTACTTGCTTTATCATAGTGGCTATGGCATCCATTTTACTTGAGTAACTTTCTTGTGTTGTTAGACTCATTCTTTAATTTTGCTCATGATAATGCAACAATAAATTTTGGGGAGTTTAGTTAGTTTCAATTTTGGGGTTTATGGCTTTCACATTGTATTAAATTTATCCTTTATTTGTGTTGTTTCACTATTTTAGACCTAATTACCATGTCTTGAGTAATACATGTTTGGTTTGCTTAACTTATAAATAGTTGGTATCATCATAATTAGAGATATGTTTAGATCGTGATAAATTCGAGGATAAGTATTTATAATACTTCTGCAGTATATGAGGATGGATGTATCTTCTGTGGGAAAAGTTTGACACCTTTGATTTGTTTTAAAAAATTATCTAACTTGTACAAATTATAATCTAAAATTTAATTACTAAAAAAAACAAGATTCATAAGCTTTAAATTTTGATTATATCTTTAATATACATTAAAATTGTAAATGAAGAGCTAGTGAAATTAAAAAGTCGGATCCACATTCTTTTCTTAACCAAGAAGGTGGTTATCAAGATATTAACAATTTTATTTAGATTTTGTTATCTCCGTCATAAGTAAACTAGTAAATATATGATCATATTTTAGATTTTATTTTTCAACGAACATCCTTATCACTTGAGAACCTATTCATCGTTATTATTAAATAACTAAATTGTCAAGAATTGTACAAATACAAATAATATACTATATAATAAAATTTTATGTTATTCATTTGGTGTTGCAATCATATTATACTTAAATATATGATTTAAGCAACAAAAAAAAAACTAGTGACCAACAATCTCCACTTTAAAACAGAGAAAAAAAAATCATGGCATCAATAATTTTGAAATATGTTTTTTATTGAGAAGTAAATCATGAAATTGTGCAAAATATTTAAATTTTGAAAATGTTCGCATATTCTTCTTATTGCGAAAAGGGGATTAATAAAAGATTGAAAGTACCATTTGAATTTTGTTATTTATCTCTTAATCTCAATTGCTATATGACCATCTTATATGGTTCTGTTTAACAAACATCTATGATCACTTTGAGAACTTAATTATTGTTTTACATAAACTAAATTATCAAGACTAACAATTCAAATACATATAATACTTATAAATGATTTATCATTATTTTTCAGTGTTGCACTTGCTATACATTCAAACATATAATTGTGCAACCTTCTCTACATTGGTAAAGAACTATGACACCAAAATTAATTTATTTTTCATTTACATATTATCTACTGAGAAAATAACTTAATCAAAAAATGAATGTTGTCATATAGGTTATAAATAAATTTAAAAATCTATAATTATTTTAGATAATTATATATCTCTTTTTCCGTAGATGAGACTCTTACGATATGATGTTTACAGAAGATCAGGAAATTGGTATAACAACAAATACAGAAGCTGAATCTAGGGCCATATATAGTGCTTTGAAACACTGCCAAGAGAAGGGATTAAGAGGAGTCACTATCGAAACTGATTCATTGATTATGAGGAACATCATTCAAAGGCAATGGCGAATCCCCTGGGAGATTACAGAGAGGGTTGAGGAGATTATTAGGATTATGCAGATGTTAAATGCAAACATCGTCCATACATTCAGAGAAGGTAATAACCTAGCAGATGCTTTAGCAAATCAGGTGGTGGAAACACAAGACACAAAGACATACAATACATTTCAAGAACTACCCAGCAACATGAAGAAAATACTAAACATGGATAAAGCTTAAATACCAAGCATCAGAATTAAAACAAGAAAGATAACCACACAATGAGATTGATAGAGGAAGCAGATAAATATGGTAAAGTTAGGGCGATGAATGATGGAAGCTATGACGGAAGTCTAGCTAGGACTAGTCGTTGCTGTAAAATATGTCCACCAAGAAGAGAAGACAGCAACCAGAGAGGGTTTTGTCCACAAAAGTACCTCTACAGAGAGAAATCACGATGACCTGAGATAGATTGAAAATGGTTAGAAGGAAACAACATGGCAAAAGAGGAAAGGGAGAAGATCATACCTTGTATCGAACAAAGCCATCAAGAATCATCAAGAGATAGGGTGCGAAATACTCACAGCAGGAGACGAAGTAGATGCAATTTTCAATGGAGAGAGGCAGGCAATACATGGAAGAGGAGTGGACAACAATTAGGAAAGTGTAGAGAACACTCTCAGCTGCAGAGTGTAGTTCGATTAGTATTGGGATGGGTTATCCTAAATTCGGTGTTTTACTCGAAAAGATAAAATAAAAGGAAAATGACCAGGTTTCCGAAAAATCGATTAAACTTATGGTTAAGAGAAATCGAATTTTTAAAAGAATAGAGTCGCCACTTAATTTTAGTAAAAATCAAGAAAAAACTTAAAGGGTTTTCAATAGATTTAAACAGATAAAATCAATTGAAAATAAAAAGGGTCCGAAGTTCAATGTACATTCCGAGAAGCTGTTAGGCCCTCAGAATGCCCGCTAACTTGCGGTTGACCGGCGATTTGACTAAAATGACTTTTCAACTAACTTTTAAAAAATTTATCAAGTAAAAAGAACTCATTCATTTTTATCTAATTATTTATTTATTTATTATTTTATAATATTAATTATTTTTAAGGGGAAATAAACTAAGAGGGATCATTCTAAAGGGAATAATTTAAAAGTTGCAAGTCAAGCTAAAAGAATATAAGTAAAACTAAGTGATAGGTTAAAAAAATATAAATATATTTAAATGAAGGATAGGAAACTAAGAAATGACTTCTCTTGGGAAGTTTAATTAAATAAAAAACCAAAATCAAATAAAAGGGTTAGAGAGTTATACAAATGAATAAATAATAATAAAGAGGATGGTAAGAATAAAAATATAAACTTGGACTTTTGTCCACCAAACTTTTCTCCTCCTGTCCTAACTAAAAAATATGCCATAACTGGGCTTGGCCCATTTAGATTAAATCTGTTGCTATCCATTGAGCCTTTGGGCCCATTTTCATCCATGTATCAGTCATATACCATTTCTGCATATCACTGTATATCAATAGTTTTTCACGTATATCAAGTGTATACCACGTGTATACTAGTTGTATACGATCACCTTTTGGCCTCTAAAACATGTAATTCAATTTGGTCCTAGAATTTCTGCATTTTTTCCTTGTATACAGTAGTTGTATACCAGTGTATACTGTAGTATACAGCAGGTATACAACCAATTTGGAGCTTTTTCTGAGACTTGCCGTATGTCTCCAACCTGTACGTCTACCCCCGATGGACTGGCTGACTCAAGAGGAAAAAAAATTTGGAGCCTTTATGGCTCAACTCGGAAATGCAAAGAGGAGATGTCCACCATGGACTCGATCCGAGGGGAATCATGCAAAGAAGACAAGATGATAACAATTAGGACATGAAGAAAGATCATAACAACTTAACACAATAAAAAAAAAGTGCAAACATGAAGACGAAACACGAATTCCAAATTAGGCATGATACAATTTTAGATGACCAACTATTGTGCAACTTGGCTCCAAGTTCTGGGGATAATCGATAAAAATTTAATTGAAGTGCCAACAAAACAACACCAAAACAGTGACCAAGCATACTAAGTATCTGGTAATGCGAATTTGTCACACACAAAAAAAAAATAACTCAAGTAAAGAAATCAAACATAAATCCATAAATATCCAACTCATTCCTAAAACAAACTATTATGATAAAATCCAAGCTATCAAACAGATTAATGCAAAATTTAGCTAAGTAAGATGAAGTCAAGGTGTCTTCACAACATCATTTGCCAAAAACTTCCACAATGAAAATTAATGCAAACCCAACAGTAATAATACAAAATAAAATAAATCTCATACCAAAGCTAAAAGAAAACTTTAAAAAAAAAAATTTAAAAATGCATATTATGCACCTTAAATTGCTACCTAAACAACATATACTTTAGAAATTCAAAACATTTCTATGTAAATCTTTTTAGTACAATCAACAAATAAATATATGTATCGATACGAGATGCCGAGAAGTTCATTTTTAGGCTACAACAATTTTCATATCTCAAAGAAATTCAAAATCGATGCACCTTTATCGAGCATGATCTCCAAATAATCCATACATCAAACTCAAGCATTGAATACAACAAACAATGTGAAGAGGTGTAACAAGTCACTAATTACAACACTTGAAATCTGGAAGAAAATTACTACTAAAAAAAATGGCAAAACGGAACACACACCATCAGAAAAGAAAGAACAAAAAGTAAGAACAAGAGTATTACCTTTTCTTGAGCAGCGACTCCGGGACTCGAGACTACAAAGACGATTCCACCACCACCCTTGAACTCCGGCGAACTCCGAGAAAAAGCTCGGAAGAACAAAAAATAAAATCAAAACTAGTTGTCAAAGTTTTGTGAATTCAGTGTTATAAGAACAATGTTCTTTTGCCTAAAATCGTCCTCCCTCCTCTATTTTTTTCCAATTTTGTCTCCCCCTCACATAATAAAGAAAAGGAGGAATTTATAGGGGGAAACTAGGGTTCGAAAAAATTGGGGGAAAGGGATGAAATTCGGATAAGATAAGGGACCATTTGAATTTCAAAATCCAAAAACTTTCACCATTTCGTACAAACACCCTTTTCTTGAGGTCTTAACTCATTTCGAAAGGGGAAAGGGGGAAGGACGGGTGGGACAGAGGACGCGACTGCTGGACTCGTACGATTTGGAGAGAGACGTAGGACTACTGGAATTGTCGTCGTTCACTGTTGTTCACGCGAGGAAGAAGAAGCGTGGGTACTGGGGTCGTGTGGGTACTGCTGATGTATGTATTGTATTGTATTGCTGGTGTTTTTTTTTTTGGAATTGAAAGTGGGCTGCATATTGCTGAAGGATTGGGAATTGGGTATTGCCGGTTGGAAAGAAAAATGAAGGCCCAAAATTGGTCTTAAGATGGGTTGAGTGAGGTTTAAAGAGTGGCTAGATTTGTAATTGGTGAATAGCCAAATAAATTGATAATTTAGCCAATAAATTAAGAATGTAGCCAATTGAATTCATCTGATAAATTCGGCTAGTAATTAAATAGTACAAATTAAATTAACTAATGAGCTTCTTAATTTTAACAAAATAAAATAGTTAATTTAATTAAATATGATTAACCTAAATACAAACTAATTAATTTCAAAATTGCAATCATGATTTAATCTAAACTAAATTAATAAAACAAAATCTTTTTCATATGATTTTTGAATATTTATAAAAACATACTAATTACATATATAACTATATAAAATAAATTTATTATTCAAAACGCTATAAAAGTCGACTGAAATTACTTAAAATAACCTTGAAACTATTTGAATTTTATAAGACTAATTATTCTAAATCGTTTGGAAATTAAGAAGCTTGAAAATCAATTATTATCGAGGAGGGCCAAAATTGGGTGTCAACAACTGTCCCTTGTTTGACTTGGATTAATGAAAGAAATTCGAGGCAAATGAAATTGACAAATCTAATTTTGACCGACCACATCTTCATCTTTAGGAAAAGAGATTTGGTACGAACTTTAGGAGTTATACCGAACCCCGAAAGTGAGTTTTCTACATATCTCAGGCTATATGAGAATTCAGGCCACTTGTAGTTTGGTACGCTCGATTTGACGCACAATTTGACGCACGATTTGAAAGATTTCAAAAGCCATCCCGAAATCGAATTATGGAGAAATCAAAATGCTCGGGAATCAGATTTAAGAGAGAATGTCGGAATATAGTCGAGTTTTCAACATTGAGCACGCCTACATATCCCTCAACTTAGGGAATCAGGCTGCTAGTAGGTCGACTCGATCGGTTGAAAAGGAAATCTCTTATGCTAATATGGCCATCGATTGGGAAGAGTGACAAGATAAGTCAAGTATGAAAAAAAGGCTTGCAACCTCTTAGCCATGAATGTGGTGCACTTTACACCCATAATTAAGAACTTACACTGACGTAATTTCCAAAGCTTTTGGTACATTGTCACTCAGATTGGAAAGCTACTTCCGGTAGAGACCAAAATTTTTTGGATGTGAAGCTGAAACCGACAAACCCAAAGATAAACCCACATGCTTCTTGTTGACACCCAATTTTGGACCTCCACAATACATATTAATCATCAAGCTTCTTAAATTCCAAGCGATTTAAAATAATTAACTTTATAAAATTCAAAATATTTTTCAAGTTATTTTAAATAGTTTTGTCACTTTTTATAATTTTTAAATAATATATATGTCTTAAATAGTTATGTATATGATTAGTATATTTTATGAATATTCGAAAATCGTCTCAAAAAGATTTTAACTTTTATTAAATATTTGGTTAATTAGTTTAGTTATATAATAATTTACATTTCTTGAAATAATTAGTTTATAATTAAGTTAACTATTTTATTTCGTCAAGATTAA
>JAJOOD010019299.1:0-13365 GCA_029582525.1 Solanum tacnaense
AAGCTTCTTCTTATTCATTTTAAATTGTCGGAGTTACACAATTAAAATGAAATTACATATAAACCCCTCATAGAACCTCATTATAAAGTCAACACAAAGTCATAGGCTCTTGCTTAACCTATCATTTTTTTCCGAGTCGTTACAATGAGGATGAGGAGAATATATTTGTAAGTCTACTTTATCATCACAAGATCTTTCATATCATGAACCATAACTCTTGAATTCATAATTCATATTCAAGAGAGAGTTAGGAGTAGAATTCAAGAAAGCTTTTGAGTTCAATTCTGAATCCTTTGAGATCAACTATCGATTTGAACTATGTTTTGAGAAAGTAAGTATGAGAATGGGAAGAGTTGTATACATGAGTTCCATGTTGTTATGTACACCCTCGAGTCGAGTCGGTCATGCCCATAAATTCCGAATGAACTCCATAAGTTGAGTATCTTTGAGACGAGTAGTACATTCAAGTTCTAAGTCTTGAGTATTGAGCTCCTAACCTATTTGAGATTATATTCCTAACATGAGACTATTACACCCATGACGTCATTGAGTTGAGTAGTCCATGCCCATAACTCTGCATGAACCCTATATCAGTCGAGCACTCTTGAGATGAGAAGTATCTTTGAGTCCTTAAGTTGAGTAGTTCATGCTCATAATTCCACATGAACCCTCAGAGTTGAGTATTCTTGAAATGAGTAGTATCATTGAAGTTCTTGAGTTCCAAGTATTGGCATCTATCTATGGTTATTGAAAACCTTGAATTGAGTCATTCATGTCCATAATTTGGCACGAACACTATTTTAAGAAATCTTTTTCAAATGGTTTAAACTTGTTTTAAGACCTGAGTTTTGAGTTGAGTAAAGAGTAACGAATGATTGAAGGAGTACAATCCATTCGTCACCTCCATTCAGGGTTGGACAAAGCAACCTTCAATGAAGAATTTGAAAATTTGTTTTCCAATCATGAGGCATTGGCAAAGCAAATGGAAAAAAGCTTTGAACTAGATGCAACTCTCTTTTCAAAGGATTAAAATAAAAAGAAAATCATATCCTCAGAAAGTAGGAACAATGAAAAAGGATCCAATGGTGAAAAAACTACTGTTGGCAACTTTGACAATTAAAAGTGCTATAGATATGGTAAAATTGGACACATCAAGAAAAATTATAGAGTGAGGATCTCAAATGCAAATGTTGCAAGGACACATCAAGAAATATTATAGAGTGAGGATCTCAAATGCAAATGTTGCAAGTGGAAATGATGGAAACGAGCAACTCAAATGGGAGCAGTGCTTCACTGTAGAAGTAGATGAACAAAGGAATGATGATGTAGTTCAAGCTCTCTACAACAATGATTGTTGCACACAAGAATGGATCATTGATTCTGGTTGCTCTCACCATGTAACTAGAAATGATTCTCTTCTTTCAGAGTTGCAGAGGATAACTCGACATATCCAGTAGCTAATGAAGAAGTCCTGAAGATTGACATTGGATATACAGGGGCTGTGAAGTTGAATGATGTATTTCATGCTCCTAGGTTTGAAGAGAAACTTAGTTTCAGTTTCTCAAATCACTGATTTTGGAAAATATATTCTATTTGGTCCAAATGATGTGAAGATTTTGGACAACGTGAATAACATATTTGTTGATGTTGTTCTTACAGGAGAAAAGAAAGGTTCGTTATTTGTTATGGCAGTAGGAGAATCCTATATGAAGAAGATAAGTCAAACAGATAGCGCAGCAATTTGGCATGCTCGACTAGGGCACTTGGGATACCAATTATTGAGGTAAATCTATTCAAACAAACTGGTGGATGGTCTACCAGCTCTGCAAAATATTCATGAAGATGTAGTTTGTCAAGGTTGTCAATTTGGGAAATCACATCGTCTCCCATTTCAAAGATCAGGAAATCGAAGATCCACTATGTTTGAACTGGTTCATACAGACCTTATGGGACCAAAAAAAACAACAAGTTATAGTGGTTTTCAGTATGTCATGATATTTTATATGAATTCTCAAGATATGCATGGGTGAAGTTCTTGAAAGAGAAGAGTGAAGCCTTGTCAAAATTTATTGAATTTAAAACTATCGTGGACAAGGATTTTGGGGTAAAAGTCAAATGCCTGCGTAGTGAAATTAAAGGAGAATACATGTCTGATGCATTATTTAAATATTGTGACGACAATGGTACTTCAAGGCAAATCATATGCACTAATACCCCCAATAGAATGATGTTTCTGAAAGGAAAATGGATCATCTTGCTTCTACAAGCCTTTCCTTGTTGCATGATAAAAATCTCCCTCGAGAGCTTTGGGCTAAAGCTATTCAATGTGCATGTTATGTGATAAATTGTTTGCCTCCATGGCCAGGCAAAGCGAAATCCCCTTCTGAGATTCTATATCATGAAAAGCCAAATGTAAATTACTTTCGGGTATTTGGTTCAACTTGTTATGTTCATATTTCAAAATCCTCTCGAACTAAAATTGACCCGAAAGCAAAAAAGTGTATCTTTGTTGGCTATGATTCTTATAGTAAATGGTGGAGGTGTATGGACTCTGAAACCAAGAAATTTTTCACTTTTAGAGATATTGTGTTTGATGAAATATCATCTTATCATTTTGCCCAGAAAACTAACAATCAAGAAATGATTCTTGATGTTGATCAAGAACCTTTAGAGTTGATTCTAGAGAGAAATTTACAAGCTTCAAATAATGATGAAAGCCCAAATTCAGATGGTGTTGAACAACAAACCGAAAGGAGGTCAACAAGGGAGAAAACACAGCCAAGTTACTTCAAAGATTATGAGGTACACTTAAACAATTGCTTGATTACCTCATGTTTCTTTACAGGAGTATAGAATGAACAAGGCCAAAGGTCCTCCTGAGTGGGAAGCAGCTATGCAAGAAGAAATTGATGCTATGAACAAAAATCAGACGTATGAGTTGGTGTCAAAGGCAGAAAATTGTGAGCTTATCACTTGCAAATGGACTTTTCGTTTGAAGAGAAGTTCAGATGGGGTTTTCGACAAATACAAAGCTCGGTTTGTCGCACGTGGTTTTTCTCAAAGTTATGGGCTGAATTATGAGGAAACATTCAGTCCAGTTTCAAAAATAGTAATTGTAAGAACATTTTTTTCACTTGGAGCATCTATGAACTGAAAGTTGTGGCATCTTCACGTAATAAACGCTTTTCTTTATGGAGAATTGGATCCTTAAGTGTTTATCGAGCAGCAAAAAGGATATGTCTCTATGCAGAATCTTCATTATGATTATCGATTAAAGAAATCGTTGTATGGCCTTAAACAAGCACCACGTGCTTGGTATGGTAAAGTTACTCAATACTTTATATTTTGTAGTTTTAAAGTTTCCAATGTTGATTCTACTCTATTTATTAAATTAGAATCAAATGTGCATCTGATGGTTTTATTATATGATGACATGATCATTACTAGTAATAATGATGCTGAAATCTCAATGTTGAAAAGTGATCTTTTGGTTCGATTCAAGATGAAGAATTTTGGGGAAGTGAGTTGTTTTCTTGGTATAGAAGTTGAAAAATAGGTCAAGGATATTTTATTTCTCAAAATACATAAGCAAGGAAATTTTTGCAGCGCTTTGGCATGGGGGAGTCCAAAGAAAAATCCACTCCAATGGAATCACATCTAAAGTTGATGAAAGCTAGAGGAAAGCCATTAAAAAATGCCAAAAAATTTCAGCAACTTGTTAGTAGTTTAACTTATTTAACTATCACCAGACTAGAGATTGCTTACTCTGTTGGAATTGTTTCTCAGTTCCAGTGTCGAAGAAGTTCACACCTTGATGCAGCAATGATAATTCTTCATTATGTGAAGGGCTCTATAACATTCTAGAAAATTAGTAGACTAAACTAGAGCCTAACATAAGGGTTAGAGTCGTAAATAACTCCCAGTACTCAATATATATGTTTTCGGGTGTAAACATCAAGGTACAACTCCCCAAGGACCAACCAAGGGTCCTTGAGGAGAACCCAAAAATAAGGCCACAAAATAGTTCACCCACGAGGGGGACCTACGGGAAATAAGTGGACCCACGCCCCGTGGTTAGGGGTCATAGGTCAAACCCCTCAAAAACAGGCCACAAACCACAGTTTACCAGCACTAGCCTTGGTCCCACCCATGGGTCCTGGGTCATAGGTCATGCCTGAAACTGACAATTGGAAGTTAGACTTAGGGGTCTTTTGGGGATTTCTTTTTTAATTAATGGTTAAGTGATGTCATTTTAAGCCTATTTTAAACACCTATATAAGTGTTTTACCCACCTAAACTAACTCATCTAAAATCATAATTCCTAAATCCCCAAATCAAAACCAAACCCTCTCCAAAATATTCCCTCTAGAACTCCAAGAAAGAAGAAGAAGAAGAAAGGTGAAGCTATGGTTGAAGGACCCATGTTTTCTACTCAATTTCGTGGGAATTCTCCAATAAGTTATGGTAGTCATTCATCCATTGATAGTTTTTATCCATGGAGTCCCTCCAAAACCCTTAATTTCAAAGTTAAAAATCCTAAAACCTAGGGTTTGACTTCAATCTCATGGATTCCTTTCAAATTTGTTTTTAATGATTGAATTATGTTTAATTATGGATATATTGATGATTATATATGTTTTTAAGTCGAATTCCTCAAGAATCCATGAATTTCCCTATTTTCCCAAATTGGATCTAAAAGTGTTGGTGAATCGTAGAAAAAAAAAGTATTATTCCATTATGCTTGAAGTAATAATAGTAATTGAATCATGTTATCATCCATGTCTAATTTATTAATTCTATATATGTTGATTGAATGTGATCTATGGTCCTTGAAGGGCAAAGCATGAGAATTACGTATGTTATGCGGGTTATGTTTATGCATTTAGATCACTTTGAGAGTAACGTGAATATGACTATGATCTAATTGTTGTGTTGATTGTATGATTATCTTCATGTACACACTTATGTATGAATATGATATGATGTGAAAGGTTGGTCACATGTAGTGATTCTAAGGTTGGAAGACTAGTCTCACCTAATGATATCTATGAGCTTTAGTATGAGTTATATGGATTGAGTGTCAAGACATTCTTCCGTAATTATGAAATTAAGTCAAGACTTTACATGAACTAGATGGGAATTATGCTTAGCATCGAGTGAATAGTGATATGATATGGAAGCCCTCACGTTAGTAGAGACTGGGTTTCTAGGATCATTCTCTTCGGATCGAAGCCCTCACGTTAGTAGAGACCGTGTTTTCTAGTAGCAATCCCCTTATCCCATAAACTATGTGCCCTCATAGGTCTTTAGCTAGTGGATACACCTAAGCTAAGAGTATGGTTCTATCTTAGGTAAGTAGGACAACTTTTTTTTGGTGTGGGGTTGACACTGGAATCCATGGTAAGTTCACATGGTCTATGTCGGTTAAGGCTAATCTCCCACTATGATAATATGAACAAGAATTTGAGTTATAAACAATAGCTACTCAAGAAGCATTCCTTAGTATGGGTAGGATTATGGGATCTTATTCATGCATGGCACAAGGATGCTTTGAGGGTATTTATGGTATGTTTCCATTATGATATGATGATAAATATGTTGAATATGCTTATGACTTATGCTTTTACACTACTCTTCATGATGCGTGTTTAACTTGGTATAGTGCATGCTTTTCAACTAAAATGACTTTTTTAGCATGTTTTCAAGGATTTTATGCATTACTATCATACTTAGTGCATTTTTGTAATAACCCACATTTCTACTACATTTTTCTACAAGTGTAGGGTCCGGTGTTTGAGGTGATCTTTCCTCTTGGTCAAAGCTTGGATCGACTAGTCTCCTTGCTTGTGGTGAGTCATCATGGATTCGAGGACGAGGGATATCTTGTAGTTCTTTTCTTTCATTGTACTAGACTTTCATATTTTCTTGTTGTAAGGGTTTTAACCCTATTTGGTACTTCGATTGTAATAGATGGCTAATTGAGACAAGTCTAGACTTCCGCTTTGCTTTTATGAAACTTTTTTATTTAAATGTGTTTTTACTCTTATTATTCTAATGCTTTATGTTATGATATGCTAAGTGGCTTACATGGTGTCTTTAGGGGTATTATATGCTATGTTACGTCTAAGGGGGTACCCTTGGATCGTGACAGGCTCACTTGATCATGGTCTTATGTATAGAAGACATGAAACTTTTATACTCAATAGATTTACCGAAACAGATTGTACTTGAGATGTGAATTATAGACATTCAACTTCAGGGTATTATTTCAATAGTGGTTCAGCAATCGTATCTTGGTGCAGCAAGAAGCAACCAGTGGTAGCATTATCTAGCACTGAAGCTGAGTACGTAGCCGCACTATGGCTGCACAAGAATGTATGTGGTTGAACAGACTAATAGGAGAGATGTTGTGCACCAATGACCTTAGAATATCGTGAGGAATAACAAAACAAAACAAAACTTTACTTCTTTTCGTAATTGCCCGAAAATGGCCGAATATTACATAAATTCCTCGAAATGGCCGAAAAATCAAGAAACACGCATAAGCAATACAAAAAACGCATCAATTTTTTTTGAATTACACCAATGACCTTAAAATATCGTGACGAATAACAGAACAAAACTTTAATTCTTTTTGTAATTGCCCGAAAATGGCCAAATATTATGTAAATGCCCCAAAATGGCCGAAAAATCAAGAAACACACAAAAACAATACAAAAACGCCTCAAAAAAAATTTGATTGGCATCAATGACCATAGAATATCGCGATGAACAACAAAAAAAAAACTTTACTTCTTTTCGTAACTGCTCAAAAATGGCCAAATATTACGTAAAAGCTCCAAAATGAGCGAAAAATCAAGAAACACACATAAACAATACAAAAAACGCCTCAAAACTTTTTTGACTTGCACCAATGACCTTAGAATATCGTGACGAATAACATAATTAAATTATACTTCTTTCCGTAACTGCCTGAAAATGGTCAAACATTACGTAAATACCCCAAAATGAACGAAAAATCAAGAAACACACATAAGCAATACAAAAAACGCCTCAAAAAAAATTCGACTAGCACCAATGACCTTAGAATTTTGTGACAAATAACAGAACAAAACTTTACTTCTTTTCGTAACTTCTCAAAATTGGATGAATATTACGTAAATGCCCCAAAATGGCCGAAAAATCATGAAACACACAAACAATACAAAAAACGTCTCAAAAATTTTTTGACTTGCACTAATGACCTTAAAATATCGTGAAAAATAATAGAACAAAACTTTAATTCTTTTCGTATTTGCCCGAAAATGGCCGAATATTAGGTAAATTCCACAAAATGGCCGAAAAATTAAGAAACACACATAAACAATACAAAAAACGCCTCATAAAAATTTCGAATTGCACCAATGACCTTAGAATATCATGACGAATAACAAAACAAAACTTTACTTATTTTCGTAGCATCCTGAATATGGTGGAATATTACGTTAATGCCCAAAAATGACCGAAAAATATAATCAAGAAACACACATAAATAATACAAAAAACGCATCAAAATATTTCGACTTGCACCAATGACCTAAGAATATCGTAACGAATAAAATAACAAAACTTTACTTATTTTCGTAACTGCCCAAAAATTTCCGAATATTACATAAATACCCCAAAATGGCCGAAAAATCAAGAAACACACATAAAGAATATAAAAAATGCCTCAAAAATTTTTGACTTTCACCAATGATCTAAGAATATCGTGACGAATAACAGAACAAAACTTTACTTGTTTTCGTAACTGCTCGAAAAAGGCCAAAAATTACGTAAATGCCCTAAAATGGACGAAAAATCAAGAAACACACAAACAATACAAAAAACGCCTCAAAAAAATTTTGACTTACTCCAAGGACCATAAATATCGTGACGAATAATATAACAAAACTTTACTTCTTTTCGTAACATCCCCAAAAATTGCCGAATATTACGTATATTCCCCAAAATGACCAAAAAATCAAGAAACACACATAAACAATACAAAAAACACCTCAAAAAAATTTCAACTTACACCAATGACCTTAGAATATCATGACGAATAACAAAACAAAGCTTTACTTCTTTTTATAACAGCCCAAAAATGGGTGAATATTACGTAAATGCCCCCAAGTGGACGAAAAATCAAGAAACACACATAAACAGTTCAAAAAACGCATCAAAAACATTTCAACTTGCACCAATGACCTTAGAATATCGTGACGAATAAAAGCACAAAAACTTTACTTCTTTTATAACTGCCCGAAAATGGCTGAATATTACGTAAATGCCCCATAATGGCCAAAACATCAAGAAACACACAAACAATACAAAAAATGCATCAAAAACATTTTGAATTTCATCAATGACTTTAGAATATCGTGAAGAATAACTAAACAAATTTTTAGTTATTTTCGTAACTGCCCGAGGCTAAATATTATGTAAATTCCCCAAAATGGCCAAAAATCAAGAAACATACATAAACAATACCAAAAAAATGCCTCAAAAAAATTTCAATTTGCACCAATGACCTTAGAATATCGTGACGAATACAAGAATAAAACTTTACTTCTTTTTGTAACTTCCCAAAAATGGCAGAATATTACGTAAATACCCAAAATTACCGAAAAATTAAGAAAAACACATACACAATACAAAAAACGCATCAAAAAAATTTCAACTTGCACCAATGACATTAGAATATCGTGACGAATAATTAAAAAAAATTACTTTTTTTCGTCACTGCCTGAAAATGGCAAAATATTACGTAAATGCCCCCAAATTAGCCGAAAAATCAAGAAACACACAAACAATACTAAAAACACCTCAAAAAAATTTGACTTGCACTAATGTCCTTAGAATATCGTGCCGAATAAGAGAACAAAACTTTACTTTTTTCGTAACTGACCGAAAATTATTGAATATTATGTAAATGCCCTACAATAGCCGAAAAATCAAGAAACACACATGAACAATTTTAAAAACACCTCAAAAAAATTAGGACTTGCAGCAATGACCATAGAATATTATGACGAATAACAGAACAAAACTTTACCTCTTTTCGTAACTGCCAGAAAATGGCCGAATATTACGTAAATGCCCTGAAATGGCCTAAAATTCAAGAAACACGCATAAACAATACAAAAAACTCCTAAAAAAATTTCAAAATGCACCAATGGCCTTAGAATATCGCGGACGTATAACAGAACAAAACTTTACTTCTTTTAGTAACTGCACGAAAATGGACGAATATTACGTAAATTCCCTGAAATGACCTAAAATTCAAGAAACACGCATAAACAATACAAAAAACTCCTCAAACAAATTTCAAAATGCACCAATGGCCTTAGAATATCACGAATGTATAACAGAACAAAACTTTACTTCTCTTCGTAACTGCACGAAAATGGCCGAATATTACGTAAATGCCCAAAAATAGCTGAAAAATAATAAAACAGACATATACAATACAAAAACTGCCTCAAAAAAGTTTCGACTTACACCAATGACCTTAGAATATCGTGACGAATAATAGCACAAAACTTTACTTGTTTTATAACTGCCCAAAAATGGCTGAATATTATGTAAATGCCCCAAAATGGCCAAAATTTAAGAAACATACGTAAACAATACAAAATAAATGCCTCAAAAAAATTTTGACTTGCACCAATGACCTTAGAATATCGTGACGAATAACAGAACAAAACTTTACTTCTTTTTGTAAGTGCCCGAAAATGGCCGAATATTACGTAAATGCCCAAAATGGCCGAAAAATCAAGAAAAACACATAAACAATACAAAAAACGCATCAAAAAAAATTTCAACTTGCACCAATGACATTAGAATATCGTGACGAATAATAAAAAAAAACTTTACCGCTTTTTGTAACTGCCCAAAAATGGCCGAATATTATGTAAATACCCCCAAATTAGCCTTAAAATCAAGAAACACACAAACAATACTAAAAATGCCACAAATTTTTTTTGACTTGCACCAATGTCCTTAGAATATCGTGCCGAATAAGAGAACAAAACTTTACTTTTTTCGTAACTGCCCAAAAATTGCTGAATATTATGTAAATGCCCTAAAATAACCGAAAAATCAAGAAACACACATAAACAATTTGAAAAACACCTCAAAAATATTTGGACTTGCACCAATGACCCTAGAATATCGTGACGAAAAACAGAACAAAACTTTAATTCTTTTCGTAAGTGCCTGAAAATGGCCGAATATTACGTAAATTCCCTGAAATGGACTAAAAATCAAGAAACACGCATAAACAATACAAAAAATTCCTTAAAGGATTTCAAAATGCACCAATGACCTTAGAATATCGCGGACGTATAACAGAACAATACTTTACTTCTTTTCGTAACTGCCCGAAAATGGTCGAATATTATGTAAATGCCCATAAATGGCCGAAAAATAATAAAACACATAAACAATACAAAAAATGTCTCAAAAAAATTTCGATTTGCACCGATAACCTTAGAATATTGTGACGAATAACATAACACAACTTTACTTTTGTTCGTAACTTCTGAAAACTGACTGACTATTACGTAAATGCCCTAAATGACCGAAAAATCAAGAAACACACATAACCAATACAAAAAAAAGCCTCAAATTTTTTTGACTTGTACCAATGACATTAGAATATTGTGACGAATAATAGATCAAAATTTTACTTCTTTTCATTACTGCATGAAATTGGTCGAATATTACATAAATGTCCCAAAATGACTGAAAAATCAAGAAACACCCATAAACAATACAAAAATTGCCTCAAAAAGATTTTGACTTGCACCAATGACCTTAGAATATCGTGACGAATAATACAACAAAACTTTACTTCTTTTCATAACTGTACGTAAATGGCCGAGTATAACTTTAATTCCCCAAAATGACCGAAAAATCAAGAAACACATATAAACAATAAAAAAAGGGCCTCAAAAATATTTCAACTTGCACCAATAACCTTAGAATATCGTGACGAATAACAGAACAAAACTTTTCTTGTTTTCGTAACTGCCCGAAAATGGCGGAATATTATGTAAATTACCAAAAATGACTAAAAAATCAAGAAACACACATAAACAATACAAAAAATGTGTCAACAAAATTTCGACTTGCACCAATGACCTAAAATTATCGTGAGAATAACACAACAAAACTTTAATTCTTTTCGTAACTATCCAAAAATGAATGAAAATTACGTAAATTCCCTGAATTGGCCGAAAAATCAAGAAACACGCTTAAACAATACAAAAAAATGCATCAAAAAATTTTTGAATTAGACCACTGACCTTAAAATATCGTGGACATATAACAGAAGAAAACTTTACTTCTTTTCGTAACTGCCTGAAAATGGCCGAATATTATGTAAATCCCCCGGAATGGCCAAAAAGTAAAAATAACACACACATAAACAATACAAAAAATGCCTTAAAAAAATTTTGACTTGCACCAATGACTTTAGAATATCCTGACGAATAACAAAATAAAACTGAACTTCTTGTCATAACTACCCGAAAATGGCCGAATAGTTTGTAAATGCCCCCAAAATGTCCGAAATATCAAGAAACAAACATAAATAATACAAAAAATGCCTCAAAGAAATTTCAACTTACATCAATGACCTTAGAATATCATGATGAATAATAAAACAAAACTTTACTTCTTTTCGTAACTTCCCAAAAATGGCCGAATATTACATAAATGCCCCAAAATGGCAGAAAAATCAAGAAACACACATAAAAGAAAATACAAAAAATGCCTCAAAAAAAATTCGACTTGAACCAATGACCTTAGAATATCAAGACGAATAACAGAACAAAACTTTACGCCTTTTCATAACTCCCCGAAAATGGCCGAATATTACGTAAATGCCCAAAAATGACCAAAAAATCAAGAAACACACATAATCAATACAAAAAACACCACAAAATTTTTTTGAATTGCACCAATGACTAGAATATCGTGACTAATAACAGAACAAAACTTTACTTCTTTTCGTAACTACCCGAAAATGGCCGAATATTACGAAAACGACCAAAATGGCCAAAAAATCAACAAACACACATAAATAATACAAAAAACGCCTCAAAAAGTTTCAACTTGCACAAATGACCTTAGAATATCGTGACGAATAATAGACAACACTTTACTTCTTTTCGTAACTGCCCGAAAATGGCCGAATATTACCTAAATACCCTAAAATTGCCGAAAAATCTTCAAACACACACAAAAGATATAAAAAACGCCTCAAAAAAATTTGACTTGCACCAATGACCTTAAAATATCGTGACGATTAACAGAACAAAACTTTACTTCTTTTCGTAACTGCCTAAACATGGCAGAATATTACGTAAGCTCCCCAAAATGGCCGAAAAATCAAGAAACATATATAAACAATACAAAAAACACCTAAAAAAAATTTCGACTTGCACCAATGACCTTAAAATATCGTGACGAATAATAGAACAAATCTTTAGTTATTTTCTTAACCGCCCGAAAAATAGTTGAATATTACGTAAATTCCCCCAAAATGGCCTAGAGATCAAGAAAAACACATAAACAATACAAAAAATGCCTCAATTTTTTTTGACTTGCACCAATGACCTTAGAATATTGTGAAGAATAACATAACAAAACATTATTTCTTTTTGTAACAGCCCGAAAATGGCCGAATAATACGTAAATCCCCAAAAATGGTCGAAAAATCAAGAAACACACATAAACAACACAAAAAACACCTCCAAAATATTTTGACTTGCACCAATGACCTTAGAATATTATGACGAATAACAAAACTTTACTTCTTTTCGTAACTACCAGAAAATGGCTGAATATTACGTAAATGCCCCAAAATAGCCGAAAATCAAGAAACACACATAAATAATAACAAAAACGCCTCAAAAAAAATTTGACTTGCACCAATGACCGTAGAATATCATGATGAATAACAGAACAAAACTTTACTTCTTTTCGTAACTGCCTGAAAATGGCCGAATATTACGTAAATGCCTCAAAATGGCCGAAAAATCAAGAAACACACATAAACAATACAAAAAATGCCTAATTAAAATTTCAACTTACACCAATGACCTTTGAATATCGTGAGGAATAGCAGAATAAAACTTTACTTCTTATCGTAACTGATACGCTCAAATTAGACCTCCCTAAAGAAGTATTAGCGATCGTTGTCAAATAAAGAACCCAACTTGAAGGTTGGGGTCGATCCCACGAGGAATATGGTTTAGACTTAAACTTAACTTCTTATTATATTCGTTTAGTCAACTTATTTTCGAGACAAGTAAGTAAAGGGGGGGGGGGGGGTTT
>JAJOOD010019300.1:0-27360 GCA_029582525.1 Solanum tacnaense
CATTATGTTTTTAGTGTTATGCGATGAATGAATGCTAAGAGGCTTGTATTAGACCTCCGAGAGGTCGAGTACGCCGGTTACGACTAGGGGGTGCTCTCGGGTCGTGACAATGCCCATGTCCACTGGACCTAGAATGAGAAAAGTCACCATCAGTGGTCCTTGCCTTGTTGGACTCCTTTGCCCTTTCCTTGGGCTTTTGATCTTCAATTTATTGGGCATGTATCATCACATGAGAGATATCTATATCCTTAATTAATATAGTGGTGCGGCATTTATTACAATCAAAGACACACCTAATAAAAACTTACTCGTCCTTGTCGTAGAGTCGGAAATCATAGTTGGAGCATACTTAGCCAATTGAGTAAACTTTGAAGCATACTCCTTCACAATCATATTCCCTTGTCGCAGGTTAATGAACTGAAGTACTTTCACTTCTCTCATTCCAAGAGGAAAGAAATGATCAAGAAACACTCCTTTTAATTTTTCCTAATCAAGAGGTCCCGCATTAACCTCCCTCTCTTCTGTTCATTGGTTGAACCAAACTTGAGCCACACCCTTAAGTTGATAAGAGGCCAACTCTACTTTCTCCACCGTAGACAATTCCATAATTCCCACTATCTTATATACCTCATTAATGAACTTTTGAGCATTCTCATCAACCTTGGAACTATGGAACTCCACATGATTCATCCTAGTGAAGTCCCTTATCTTTGTCATCGTCGTACCCATATTTGGGTTCACGGGAGCAATGACCTCTCTATTATCTTGGGTCATCATAGCTTAAGCCAGCACTTGGAAAGCAACTTAAAATTTGGCATGAGTCACTTTCCCGACCAAAGGATCAACCGAAACTTGAGTAACCTTAGGTTCCACATTCTCACTCATGTTCCTTCTCACATAAGCTCTTTGAGGGGCCATACCCTGAAAAGAATCGGGCCAGATTTAGGATAGGGGTCTTTATAGAGAGACTCTATGGAATGACTTTAGAGTAATGAGAGAAGTAAAGTTTCCATTCATAAATGTGGCGTGCTTCACACTTATGAACACTTCTCTACTGAACACGGCTTGCCAAATATCCCAGGACCTTTTTCTAAAACCTTGTGCTCTGAATACCAAGTTTGTCATGACCCAAAGTACACCCTAGAAGTGATATAGTGTATAAGACCCCAAGAGGCCCTACACAAGCCAGTTGACATACATGCAACATAACGTAATAGACAAAAGTAAAAGAATCTCATATAAAGAAAGAATTTGACATAAAAGCGGAAGTCTAAATGTAGTCTTGACAAGACATTCTACTATATCAAAAGAAGTAGTTGGGACGTAACATGTACACCACATACAACATCAAAAAACTAAAGACGACACATGGAAATATAGTAAAGGTTACATGGTCCTCGGATCGTGAGGACTCACCAAGTTTTCAATCTACTAAGCAATCCGTTAGCCATGAGCCAGAGGAGGAAGATCGTCGAATCCTACATTAGTAAAACAATGTAGGCACAAATACATATTAGTACATTGAATGTATTAAGTATGAGGGATATGTATAAAACATGAAAACATGATCATAAGGGGGCATAATCGAAACTATGATATGCATGACCAAGCTAAACATCATAAAATCATTTAACAACAAATCGTTAATGAAGGACATAGTCAATACATCTTAAAATCAGAATAAAAGATTTATAAAGCCTTTGAAAGTAACTTAGTTCATTTTTTTGGGTTATTAGCTTTACTGACAATAGAACATGTGAGTTATACCATGGAATCTGATGTAATTCTCACATCGAGAAGGGAGAGTCTACGTGCCAAGGTAGAATTCCATATCATGATTCATATAGTATATTTAGATCGATAAAATCGGCCATTTAAGACAATCCTACGAGGGTATGTAGTTTGAAACTAGAGGCTGCTACCAAAGTCTATCCTATTTGAACCTCCACCTTAAGTTCTCTCGGTGCTAAGTTAAAGTCCAACAAAATAGTCATATTCATAAACATATTATCATACATGAAAAAACATAATTTAAATACTAATTCAAATATAAAACATCATAGAGTAGCTCATTAAATCAAGATACATGCATGTGTGAAAAAACCTTTCACCAAATCATGATCCCTTAATAGGTGAGAAAAACCTTTAACAATTTTATTGATGCTCAACTTAAAGAAACATAAATCATAAAACATCCCTTTTCATTAATCATGCATACTCTCATAAAAACTCCATTCATAGATTCATAGCTTCTTCATAAATTCATGTCTTTAAGAGTTTATAGTCCAAAATCATGAAAATTGCATGGGTTCATGCAAAATCAATTGCAAAGTATTTAATTGAGTCAAAACAATCATAATAAGATCAAAATTAAACAATTGAGTCAACACAATTAGAACCCATGAAGAATCGAATGAAAACCTAATCAAATTTATGAAATTGAATCTTGGAGAAATGAGAAATCGTTGGGGCTTTATTCGGATAGATTTAGTGTCCTCAAATGCTTATTTTGTGCCATTAACTGATGTAAAATCCTTGATTTCCAGGTATTTGAATTGAGGAACAAAGCATAGACACTAATTTGCAAAAAGGAACGAAGCGAGATGAAAGAAGGAAGAAAAGAGAGCCTGGTGATCGCCAAGTCCATTAGGCGAGTCGTTGAGTGGCCATTTGACCGCCTAAAGTTCCAGTGTGCCAAGCCCTGAAGGAAAAAATCAAGTTGGCGAGAGAAATGAGCGGTCGGTGGATCGCCGAGTGATTCCGCGATGCAGAACTAGATTGCCCAAAGTTACAGACCTAGAGGATGCTGAAGGCCAAAGAAAAAAGGCGATGGAAAGGACCACAGGGCGGATCACCGAACTAATCGGCGAGCCCGACTTACTGAGCCGAATGGCCCTTTGCAGCATATTTTTGGTAACTATATATACATTTTTGAATATTTAATTTAGTATCTTATCTTATCTTAGAATTTTATTATTCTGAACAATCTTTAGAATTAATTTTTAGTTTGAACTCTTGAGTATTGAGACTAGTTTCCCTTAGCTTTGAAGAATTGAAGTTTTTCACTTTTGAGAAATTGGAAGTGGGTCTTTGAGATTCTTCAATTTGGACCTTTGTAAAGACGAAATCAATCGTACCCAGTTGATGGAAACATAATTTGGTAACGATTTTTATCTTTTTATGATGTCTAGCTAAAACCCCAATTCTTGGGGTGTGATTATGGGTAGATTTAGTTTATGGGTATTGCTAATTGTTAGTTTAACAACTATTTAGAAGTGATTTCAATCATTAATTGTGGTTTGAATTAAAGAATTGTAGTTGCAAATGCAGTTCTACCTTCGTGTTTTTGGCCTGCTCGAGAGAGAGGTTTTAAAACCAAGATTATTGATTGATGGTCTGTGGGTATTGGGTTGTCATGGGTTCAGTTCGAGAGAGTGAATCCTAAGCCCTTTTCCATACATTCAGCTCGAGAGAGTGAATGGACTAAGGCATAGGTTGTTCTTATTTTTCATGCTAGTTGATGTTCGAGAGAAATTGGCTTGATTCGGGGTAAATTGTTTGAGAGAAAGTTTACCTCCTCTATAGTCTAGCCTATTCACTAATGTACAACTTTTTCCTAATGGTTGCAATTACCCATTTGTCTACATTAGCCTATAATCGAATCACATCCCAAGAACCCATCTCATTATTGTTATTATTGTGTTATTTGCTGCTGCTGTAGTTGGTAATTCAAATCAAAACCCCTGTTATTTGACATTCGTGTCACCTCCTAATTTGAATTATGTTTTTATTCGATAATATCTATTCCTATAACTGATTTGAGCATATTCATACTTTTCTATTGAATCTTAAACACGTACCACTCCCTGTGGGATTCGACCCCAACTCATTTGGTTGGGTTAGACTAACGATCGTTGACACTTGGAATCGGATGAAGTGTCCTGAAACGTTAATCACTTTATCAATGAATGAAAAACATTGATGAAATCCTACATACCTAGCTATGAAAATTCCAAAAAAATGGATGAATAAAATGTTGAACAATTGAAGAACCCTAGAAATCCATTGTGAGTCTTGGAGAGAAAAACCTTGAGAGCAATTTAGGGGATTTTGGGGTTTCAAAGGGAATGAGTAATTTTCTAGGAGTGAATTAGTTGTAGACTCTGTTTATAGGTCAAAATGACGTAGTATATATATATATATTAAATTCACAATAAAATACTTCAATACCCTTAAGAAATAACTGTTGGAGAGTCCACTGTGAAAAGGTTGTGTTAGTTGACTCTTAAATTTTTCTTAGGTTTGAAGGTCAATTATTTAGTGTGAGAATAAATTTTGAGATGAATTAAGGTCACAAGAAACCCCTAGCACAAAATTGAGTTGAAAGCTTCATTGCTGAGTATGTTTTGATGTAAGATTTTACTTAGAAAAACTTCAAACGTTCATATATACCAGAACATAATGAATTAGGTATCCCATGACCTACCAAATTAAAGGTCGGTGAGTCCTCTTTCCAACACCACTAAGTGTGCCTCATTTCGAGTTCAGAGTAAAATGTTATGCTCGTTTTAGTGAAGCCATGTCAGGCAGTCGTAGAACTACAACTGGACCTACGAATGGTATATATTTTGACCATTGTAGACCTTTTCGTGAAGGATTTCTGCAATATTTATTTCACCAACTTCCAACACCCGTCCTAGGTTATTTTTATCCTTTCCCAAGCTTTTTAACACTACTCTAAGTCGTTTTTGATTGTTTTAATGGTGTATATCATTCAAGTAACAAGTTTTCCTCTAAAAATCATTAATCTAAACCTTCAAGTATCTAGAAATTCTCTTAAAACTCACATAAGGTTCCTCTTCTTCATCAAGAACACTAAACTTTCATGCCAAAAAATTAAGATACAAAGAGAAGCATTCCACCCAAGGTTTTCCCAAGTTCTTCCACTCTAAGACCTCCGTAAAAGAATTTCTTTTATCAAGATCAAGCATCAAGATTCCACGACAAGAGATTTCATCCAAGAAAGGTAGTGTTCTTACACGGCCTCAAGAAAAATCTAGTCTCCACCAAAGTTTTCGGTCTAATAGCTTCATAATAAGGTATGTAAGGCTATTCATAGTGTTTGAATAGTTCGCCTTCATGCTCTACATCTCAATTCAGTAATAAATCATCACATATAAAAGATCAATTCATAGGTCTTGGTATTTGAATTCAATTTTAATAGTTGAGGTTTTGATTCCTATTTTTGCATCTAAATTTTATAATGTTGTTCATGCTTAGTATCACATGAACCCTATTGATTTATTAAAGTTATGTTTTCAAAGGAAATTGCATGAAAGTTTCTCATATATTGATTTTGGGCTCAAAAGATAAGTTCTTGAGCATACATTTTAAAAGTGTAAGTTTTGAAAAAAATCCTTTAAAACTAGAATAAAATAATTTCATATGTACTTCGATAGTTGAGAAAGTTAAAGAATGTGATTGATGTTTTTTAAAAGTAATTTAGTAAAGTTAAAGTCACTTTCTTTGTAAAGGGTGGTTGAGCAAAGTGAAAAGTAAAGTAAAGTTATAGTCCCTTTCTTTGTAAAGGGTAATTGAGCATAAATGATATTGAATATTTTGGGAGTAGTATCAAGCACCAAATTGGGTAAAGTCTATTTTTGACTCAAGTCCTATAATACTACGTAGTCAGTGTATGATAGGATAGCACCAATTTATCGTGTGACTTCTTATTGCCTTTGAGAAGGCCTATTAGATGGATCCATAGTTATAGTAGCATCCTATACCCTTCCAAGGTATAGGATAGCCCTTGCAACATGGGTTTAATGTTGTATAGTTGTTAGACTTATAGTAATGGTTGTCAGTTAGAGAAACTCCCCACAAAGTAAATTATATTATTTTCCTATTCCTTTTATTGCATATCTTATTGTAAAGTTTAAATGGTTTTCACTTCATGTTCATGTATTGATTCAGTTGAGTTGCTTTCCATCTTTCAGTTCAGTTATTTGTTTATTCAACCATATTACATACTCATACATTCAATGTACTGATGTCATTCAACCTTTATCTTTTTATGATGTAGATATAGGTGTTCAGGATCATTAACATGTGCTTCATTAAAGATCACTTTACACTTGAGATAGCTTAGGTGAGCCTCCTTGCATTTTGGGGGTCCTCATATTTATTATCTAGTCAGTTGTCTTGAGATGTTGTGGGTCTTGTCCTCACATCCATCTTGAGCAATGTAGGCTTCATAGTTAGATAGAGTTTAGGAGTCTATCAGTATTTAAGTTTCCTTGAGATGTTTTTGCAAACTATTATATACTTGTGTTGTTGAGTATTTTACATACAATTTGAGTTGATTATTTACTTTGAGTTTAATGTTCTACAATTTATTTTTAAGCCTTTTATTACACGAGTAAGTCTTCCGCTAAGTAGTTAGCCAAGCCAAGAGTTCGCTTGGGGGACCAACAATAGTTCTCGAGTGTCAGCAACATCCAAGGTATAGGCTTGGGGTGTGACAAACTTGATATCAGAACATAGAGTTCAAGTGTCCTAGGGTGTCTATGAAGTCGTGTTAGTAGGATCTTATTCATGATTGTGAGGGCCCCACTTTTATAAAGGACTACACACATTTATGAAAAGTTTCCCTTCTTTCATACTCTAAATTGTGCAATAGAACTATACCATAAGAAACTTATTCATACTCGTGCTTTTCTCAAATCTATTCGACTACCCTTCCTACTCAAGGTGGTAGCTAAACCTAAATTCTTATTGATGGATTACCCTAAGATAAAATTTTAAGAAAGTAAAGATATTGTACATGGCTTGAGAGAAGCCCGTTAATGTGCATCACATGTATTGATTCAAAAGAATTCACCCTTCTTCATATGAATCGTGCGTTCGAGTTAAAAGAAAGATGTGTTCTCAGATTCTCTTCTCCAAACCTTGTTCCAGATGAGATCCTTAAAAGGGAAGTGTGCTCTGGAATGCTTGCGTAGTATTGTCGCCCGAAAAGATAGTAAGAGTTAATAAGTTAAAAGTAGTAGTAAAAGTTCCCAAAGTTAGAAGTATGCATTTAGAGGAGTAGTAACCTAATAAATAGGAATAGTTATTAAGTAAAGTGTATAGTTGTAGTCATGTACCCAGTAAGTCATTAATGAGGAGTTTTCCCTTATATGTAGGCTAAGGAGTAATAAGTTTACGTGGATTTCATGATAGAAGGTAGATGAATAGTTACTAGTTAAGATGAGTTAAAAGTATAATTTAACTAGAAATGAGTTTATGTCGATATGTCATGGTGTTAGTGAAGAATAAGTATAGGTGTTGAATATAAGAGGAGTATTTATGAGGTGATATATCTAAGCTAGGCTTATGATTTCTGAAGGAGGAGCCCCATGGTATTTTGAGGGTTATAGAACTTATTAGGCAATGATGTATAATTAATGGATAAGTAGTACTTAAGTTGTTGTCACACCTCGAGGCTACTCCACTAGATGCAACACGGTGCTTAGTCTCACAAGTGACCCCAAGCCAACCCATGGCATGACATATCTATACAAGTTTAATTAAAACATAGATTGTGCAGAAGCAAAAAAAAAGTATTTTAATATCAGAAATGGGGAAATGCCCAAAATGTCTGAAAATATTTATAAAATATATGAAGAGTATAGTGATGACTGAAAACAAAACTAACAACTCAAGCTGAATCTTATCTGTGTATGAAACCCTTTAACTGATCTGAGTTGCTGGGACATGCCCCTAGCTAATTCTAACAAGTCTAAAACTAAAAAGTAAATACTGAAAAGTAAAGCATGTCTATATTCCTCGAACTGTGAGGACTCACCACTGAAGCTGTTGAATACGAACTGAAAGTCAAGCTAAGCGCAGTATGGATGCTAAGCGCCTGAACTACATCATACAACGATGTAGCACAAAAGTATGCGTCAGTACTTTAAATTTACTGAGCATGCATGATATGTGCTAAGTTGAACAATATAGAAACTGATCATAACATGGAAATAGATATACTGAAGCATATCTAAAAGCTGAGTTGGATGGAATGACCAAGTACTAATCATGAAGATATAACATCCTGATCGGAAAAATAAAATAAATATCGAATACATGGTCAATGGAATATGAATATGACTGTGGGAGATACTATTAACCGACATACCCCAAGATAAGATAACTATGGGGCCAACCTGTAACCCTTGATGGAAGGGTGTTCATACCTTGACAAGGGTATAAACAAGTCTAACGTTGATCCACTAATTGATGTCCACAAGGAACAAGGTTTTCAAGCCTAATCTGAAAGGTGATCCCTTTAGAACCTACGCTGGCACCGTAGTTTTGGGACTCAAGGATTGGTAGTAAAGGTCTCAGCCTAAACTGACAAGTGAACCTTCATCCCTTTATCCGCTCGGTGCTATGTTTACTCCCAATTGAATATAAAGCTAAAAATGCAACTGTAATACTAGATTCCTCAAAATACTAATAATTATCTAAGAATGCATCATACATATACTAAAAGATATGGCATTCGAATTCTGAAGCATGATTGTCTAACAAATCTGCCTAGCAAGTATAAATCAAGAAATACATATAATTAACACAAGCTAGGGTTTCTGAGTTTTAAACGTGGGAATATACTAATTCTTCAAGAAACATGTAATTAATATCATAGAAACTGTAGCAGTTGAATTACAATGAATCCCTAAGATTTAGGAACCCTAGGTTTGAACAATTCATGGAGAAACTGAAGAACTGACTAAATTTATGGGGACCTAATGGTTGAAAGGAACCCAGTAGTGAAATCCTACATACCTAGTAAAGAAAACTATAGAGAAATCCATTGGATTTCGGGGCTGAACTTGAAGGTGAGCTCTGCTTATTCTGGAGAGAAACTGTCAGCTCTTTCTCTTCTGTTCTTTTTAAGTTTGATGATTTTAGGAGAATGAATGTTTTAGGTAGTTTTTGACTAATTAATTAGTCTTAGATAAAGTGAAACGACGTAGTTTAGTCTTAGAACAAGATTAAAACGACATAGTTTAAGAAACAAGCACATAGGGGAAAAAACCAATACGATGGGGGGTCTAGTGGGTCGTGATGTTGCCCTACCCGACATGGATTCACTAAAAGGGCATAACTTTTTACTCTGGGCTCAGAATTTGTCAAACTTAGTGGCATTGGAAATGGCTCAAAGACCTTTAATTTGAGAGGTCGTGGGCCACTTAATTCATTTTGTGCTGAGAGATATGATCGCTTGAAGTTGAACCAAAACAAAAAAACTGATGAGTCCCTTTCATAGACGACTTCACGGTCCATGTGAAGCTTCATGGACTGTCTGAGTGTCCATGGTCATTCACATGGGTCTTGGGGGTTCTGTTCCCCTTTCACAGGTGATTTCACGGTCCATGTGAAGCTTCACAGACCATTTAGGCGTCCATGGCCCTTCACAGTAGTTGGGTGCAACTCCACATATAGGGTGATGGGTCATGGACCTCTTCACGACCCATGAAACCCGTCGTGGATTGCCATTTTCTCTTTTTCATTCCAGGTTCAACTTTTTGAGGTGTTACAATTGTGAAAGGGAATGTGACGTAATTTGTAAAATATGTAGGTTGTGAGATAAAGATTGACTACTTGTCATGAGGTCTTAGTGGGCAAGTGTTTCTTAATTTTAGCTAGTAGTTGTAACTTCATATAGTTTGTGAGCAATTATATTTATATATGTGTTTAGTACTAGACACTAAGCTTAAATTTGACATGAGTTTCGTGACAAAAAGGACGGCAACAAGAGGCTGATGATATTAGTTTTAAGATTTTATTGGGTATATTTGACATAGAGTATATGAGGAATTAAGGTGTTAGTTTGCAATGAATGTGAGTGTTACAAGTATGGTATTATGACCCTTAGATGAGAGCAATGAAGTGTGGCTAAGTCCTTAGACTAACACGAGCATTAAGAGGTGTACCCGAGATCGTATGTAGTCAGACGAGGTTTTAATTAAGTTTATTATTTTTCATGTGTGCCTAGATAGTATATTTGAGTTGTCAGTGTGGAGTAGGCTGATGCAAGCAATTTTTATTACTCTTAAGAGTTTGGTCGGAGGGATCATATATAGCCAATGATGAGCCTCTTAAATATAGTTCAAGTTTCATCTAGTTGGGTAGATATGAACTTAGAAGGGCAACATTAGTGGGACAAGAAGTAGAAGTCAGAGTATTAAGAGTTAGATTAAGTAGCTTTATAAGCCAATGCGGGTAACAATTATAGGAAGACTTCTGTAAAAACAAGAAGATGTTAAGAGAGGTAGCTTAGAAAGAAGTCCTTGAAGGAATCTTAGTACTTGCGCATGTAGAGTACCATAACCATGAGATTAGCATTTTCTGAGTATTAGAGTAAAATGAATATACACTAGTTTAAAGAAGATGCAATATATCCATACCCTTAGAGTATCAACTTCAAACTTAAGGGAGAGATGCTAAGATGAGAAACCAAGTCCAGTGTTAAGAATAAGATAGTGATATGTTTAGAAAAAGTTATAGAGTTATATCAATCCATTCATACTCTAGCGTATTCCTCAAAGTTAAGTCCTTTCAACATCATGTCGATATTTCTAATATTAGGATTGTGTCTATGACCGATGCTCATATACTTCAGATTCAGATCTATGGTAACTTTCCAGAATGAGGGGAAAAAATATTAGCCCATTGATCTCAACCATACTTCATATAGTTATAACTATTAGTCTCATGATATGAACCTATTCTTATAAGCACTCGTGTCTCATATTATGCTCAGCTTCACAAATTCATGATTTACTCTCACTTGCAAGCAACATAATGTTATGTCATGCATATTCTTATGTCAGATTTCTCGAATGAATCGTGCTTATGATCTTTGTCACTAAGCTCTTTCAGTAATCCTTTTCAGTTTTAATAGCGATGTTGTCGATAGTAGTTGAGTAATGATACATGGATGGAGTTGATGCTCCTATTGTGATTCATCGAAAGTTCATTTCATGACATGTAATCTTAAAATCTTATTGAACATTCATGCATAACGTGCTCTAGTCCAATTTCAAAACTCTTAGTATTAATCAATTCCGCCTATGTTAGTATGCAAGTTTATAAATCAGACAGCTAGTAATAGTAACCCATTTCCCTTCCATTCTTAGTTTAACCATCACTCGAGGACGAATGATCCCAAGGGGGAGATATTGTTACACTTGAAAATTTCTAAGCTACAACTCGAATCATTCTTCAACTGTGAAAAGGTCATGTTGATTGATTCATAAATTGTTCTTAGGTTTTAAGGTCATTTCCTTAGTGTGAGAATAAATTTGGAGATGAATTAAGGTCACAAGACACCCCTAGCACAAAGTTGAGTTGAAAGCTTCCTTACTGAGTAAGTTTTGATGTATGATTTTACTTAGGTCCACTTCAAAGGTTCATATCTCCCAGCGTATAATCAATTACGTAGCCCATGGCCTACTAAATTAAAGGTCATTGAGCCCTCTTTCCAATGCAACCAACTTTTCTCATTTCGAGTTCAGAGTAAAAAATTATACCCATTTTAGTGAAGCCCTCTCAGGCAGTCGTAGAATTAAGATCGGAAGATATTTTGACGATTGGTAGACCCTCTTGTGAAGGATTTTTGCAATATTTTTTCATCAACTTCCTGCACACGTCCTAGGGTCATTTTGATAGTTTCTTGAGCTTTTTGACACCATTCTAAGTCATTTTTGAGGTATTAACGGTGTATATCATCCAAGTAACATGTTTTCCTCTCAAAATCATTAATCTAAACCTTCAAGTATCTAGAAATTCTCTTAAAATTCACCTAGGATTCTTGTTCTCCATCAAGAACCCTAATACTTTCATGCCAAAAATTGAAGATACAAAGAGACACCTTCCACCCAAGGCTTTCCCAAGTTCTTCCACTCTAAAACTCCATAAAAGAACTTCTTTTTATCAAGATCAAGCATTAAGATTCCAAGACAAAAGATTTAATCCAAGAAAGGTAGTATTCTTACTCAGGCTAAAAAAAAATCAAGTCTCCACCAAAGTTTTCGGTCCAATAGCTTCATAATCATGTATGTAAGACTATTCATAGTGTTGGACTAGTTTATCCTCACGCCCTACATATCAATTCAGTCAGAAATTGTCACATATGAAAGATCTATTCATAGTTCTTGGTAATTAAATTCAGTTTTTAACAGTTGAGGTTTTGATTCCTATTTTTGCATGTGAATCTTATTATATTCTTCATGCTTAGTATCACATGAATCATATTGATTAAGTAAAGTTATGTTTCAAAGGAAATTGTATGAAAGTTTCTCATATATTGATTTTGGGATAGAAAGATAAGTTCATGAGCATACATTTTAAAAGTATAAGTTTTGAGCAGGATCCTTGAAAAAGAGAATCAAATGATTTCATATGTACTTTGATAGTTGAGAAAGAGAAAGAGTGCGATTAATATTTTTGAAAAGTCCTTTTCATTGTAAAGGGTGATTGAGAAAAGTGAAAAGTAAAGTAAAATAATAGTCTCTTTCTTTGTAAAGAGTGATTGAGGATAAATGATATTGAATATTTTGGGAGTAGTATCGACCACCGAATTGTGTAAGATTCTATTTTTAACTCAACTACGATAAAATTACGTAGCCAACGTAGGATAGGATCACACTAATTTATTGTGTGACTCCTCATTGCCTCTGAGAAGGCCTATTAGATGGATCCATAGTTATAGTAGCATCCTATACCTCGACAAGGTATAGGATGGACCTTGCAAAAAGGGTGACATGTTGTATCATTGATATGCTCATAGTAATGGCTGTCGGTTAGGGAAACTTCCCACAAAGTAAAGTATATTATTTTCCTATTTCTTTTATTGAATATATTATTGTAGAGTTTCAATGGGTTTCACTTCATGTTAATGTATTGATTCTGTTGAGTTACTTCCAGTCCTTCAGCTCATTTATTTGTTTATTCACCCATTTTACATACTCGTATATTCAATGTACCGATGTTATTCGAACAACATCTTTTTATAATGCAGATACATATGTTCATGATCATCAACAAACGCTTCATTGAGATCACTTTATACTTTGGGTGAGCCTCTTTGCATTCCGGGGGACTTTGCATTTATTTTCTAGTCAGTTGTTTTAGATGTCCTGGGTCTTATCCCAACATCCTTATTGAGTATTAGAGGCTTCATAGATAGATAAAGTTGAGGTGTCTCAATATTTACTTTTTATTGAGATGTGTTTGCTAACTATTATACTTATGTCATTGAGTATTTTACACACAGTTTGAGTGGAGTATTTACCTTGAGTTTAATGTTCTAAATTTTGTTTTTAAGCTTGTTATCGCTTAAGTAAGTCTTCCGCTAAGTAGTCAGCCAGGCCAAGGATTCACTTGGGGACCAACAATGGTTCTCGAGTGCCGGCAACACCCAGGGTAGGCTCGGGGTGTGTTACATATAAATTTCTACGGTCCGTACCGGTCAACCTTAGAACCAACTTCAGAAACTCAAATTTACCTTACTTTCCACGAGAACTTTCTATGGTCCATTTAAATTCTTAGAGTCCATTGACCCCATCTGTAGAACCTAAGTTTAGGTCCAAAATTCTACTAAGTCTGGAGCCTTTCTACGCAACCATCATACGACCCATCCTGGCTACTCGTAGGTCAAACTTCAGAAAAACTTAAAATTCCAAAAACTCAACCTCATTCCTATGAGTGCCATCTACGACCCGTAAGAACTTCTACGGTCCATAGATTGGTCTCTTAAGACACAAAAAGTAGCCTAAAATGAGATCTTTCCTTTCCATCTTTGGTTTTCCAATTTTAAAGGTGTTACAACTCTCGTACAAATAATGAATGCCTTGTGATCAAGAACCTAGTGATCCTCAATACCATCAGTATTTTCTTTTACATTATAGCAAATAAATTGTAGATTCAAATCAACTAGATAAGATGCACAAAAAAGGCTCATGCTTAAATTATATATATAGTTTGACTAAAGCACAATAAGGAATAATAGGGGGGAAATCATAGCTTACAAAGTATTCAAAAATGTTTACAAACAAAAAATTATAAATAAAAATAAAATAAAAAAGGTGTACTAACAATGTGGGGAACAGTTACAAGTCTCTCCCCCCTCCCCTCTCAGGTTGGAGTAGTAGAATAACCATTAATTTACCTCTGGATAGAATGGAGGTCCACGTAATTTTATATGCGCAATATTAAATTTATGTATTTAGTGATATTAAAATCAATATATGATCTCAAATTTAATATGTAGATTCAAACAAGTAAGCACACAAAACATAATAAACAAACCGAGCAACGTCTCAACCAAATGTTAGAACAACTTTATCGAAATACTTTTTTAGAGATCAAATGATGCGAACATCTGATAAAAATGATTAATCTCCAAAAATAAGAGGTGGAACAACAAATTGAATTTATGAACCAATAAGTCTATCAAAATTACGTCAGAAAAGAAAAAATTGTGAGACATATGCATATAATTTGACAGATCAGTGGATTTATTGAGATGTAAGTAAACTAGCTCATACACCAATGTTATAAAAAATAGAAAAAGGATGAAAGACAATAAACATTCTTCTATTTCAGAAAGTCATAGGTGAAACATTTAGACAAAATATCGTTAAGAAAATCTGATGTCACCGATGTTTGGTTACACAATTTCTTTTATCTTTCATTTTGCAAAGTTTGTATAGATTGAAATTAATTTTAAATGTGTAATCATAAATTTACATGATTAATGTCATTTTTTTTATTTGTATGGGACACATATGCAATGCACGTGTCTACATACTAATAATCTTAAAAGAAAAGGAGGATACAAGCAAATTTATATCAATTGTTGATGTGAAATTTTACATACATTACAACAACGCATTTACTTTTTTAGTAATCAATCTACCTCACAATATATGATGATCGAAAAGAGCTAAATTATTTTATCCTCAGTTAATCTAAAATGAGAAATGAAGTTCATGCATTTTTCTAATCCAACATAAACTTATACTCACTGTTAAATAATGGTTTTTATCAAAAAAAACAAGGCAGGACCTAAAGATTAAAATGGGAATAAGTCATTATGATGCGAATTTATATGAACAAACATTTTCTCAACAAATGAACTATTGTAGACTTGAAATAAAAAAATGAATGTGTCCACTATTATATTATCACTATTTTTCCATAAAAACATTTCACTAAAAATTATTCCATGGATATTTCCACACATATTTTGATTCAAACAGTGGAAAAATAAAAAAAAAAAATATTTATACATGAAAAATTAGAAAGGTTACCAATATTTCATTGAGAATATCTTTTCCCGCATGAATTTTGTTAGTGAGCGATTTATAGAGGGAAATTTGTGGGAATAAAACTATGTGTTATAACACAAATTTCTCACTTATTTGCGGTGGGAAAATATTTTCTTTCCTGTAATGGTCCTTCCCACTCTAAACTAATCAACAAAAAAAAGTATAAAAGACAAGTTGACTCAATTTAAGGGAGCCTTGTCATAACTGGTAAAGTTGTTTCTATGTGATTAGAAGATCACAAGTTCGAGTTTTGAAAATACTCTCTTCCAAAAAAAATACAAAATCAATTGCGTAAAATAGATTTTTGTGATACTCTCTTCTCCGGACCTCACGCATAGCGGACACTTAGTACATAGGATTTTCCCTTTTAACGAGATTGTTCAATAAATAAACACGATGGATAAATTGAATAATCTATATTCAAATTTAAAGTTCCACCATTGTACCGAACACTTCTATATTAGGCCCACAAAAAAATTACTTTTCAATAAGACATTTGAGATGAATAAACAATTAGAAATCGCCAGAGTTGATCATGAGAATCTTCACTAAAATGTAGAAAAAATACCCCATTATTTTGATTCATGACACATTGTCATTTTCAACTATCAATAAAATGATCAATCACGGTTTTAGAATTCCGTCAACTATCAAAATTAATAACGTCACTACTTTTTTGATATACCGAAAAAATTATCAAAGTAATTAAAGCAATAGAAAGTTTCATAATGTAATAATGTTACTAGTACTTTGGTAGAATCAAAAATCCCAAAAGTATTAATTACTACAATAGTTCATACTGAAAGGAGACCAAACTGAAAAAAGTAAGAAATGACATTTTCCAGTCTAAAGTTGATAAAATGATTGATTTGATAGCTAAAGCTGAAAGCAAAAAAAAAAAAAAAAAAGAGATGCCAACTGAAAATGTATATCCATAGTTTTATCATTTGGATAATTCTACTCCATCAATCAACAAGACTCAAAAGTATGTAGTGTGTCCACCAAGCTAATCAACTGAAAATGGGGCTTGAGAAATTTGTTGGTTTTAAATGAGAACCAAAGGATCCTATCTTATGGAGTCAAAGCAATCCTTCTGCAAATAAGACAAGAATTGTTTCTCTTCAGCCACTTCCTGATGCATTGAAAATGAAATTCATGTCCACAATTAATTTTTCCTAGTTCTTCCCCATCATTAGAAGTGCCCTATACATACCAAAATAGGAAAACATATAAAAGAATAAGGTTTCAAAGAATCTTAAAACTGAATGGGAAACAACCAAAGTTTTGTGCTCCTTACCAAACATATGCAGCAAGAGTCTCTAGAATTTTTCATCTTGGTTGATTGATCCTTGATCTGCCTCGAAATTTAGAAATAATGCTCTTTTTCAATGTTATTTGAAAATAAAATTAAATTGATTACTTTAATCATATCACATGTTCATGTATTGTATCTCAGTGTATTACCTCATACAACATTTCCCTATAATAAGAAATTTCATCATGTTGAGCATCATCGTGTTCATTTTCTTCATCATCCTGTGATTTTATATTCTGAGTAGTAATGGACCTATTTTGCTTACTATCATTACCGCACATTGCATGAAAGGTATGTGTGTCATGAAATAACATATTCAACATGTCAAGATTACTTTTGACAACAAAAAAAAAATGAAAAATAAGAGAATATACATATCCTTACATAGTTAGACAAAATAATTTGAAATACTCATACATGTATAATATAAATTGAAAAAAAATCATTTAATAACAAGTGGATATCATAAATTACATGTTCATCATACAATATTACTATTCAAGAAGTTGATAGTAAAATGAGAAGAGGTAAAAATGGCAACTAAATTCATACTAGATATTATAGAATGTTGACCTCAATAACAATAGGATCATCCCTATGACCGACCTCCTTGATACTGTCACCCTACATATCCAAACAAATTAGTGAGAAGCTCATAATTATAAGAAAATAAAGAATATGATTCAGATATGCCAAGAAAATATAAGTGAAAATATTACTAAAACAGACAACAATCATGGTATGATAGAAAACTAACCGCGACACTTTCACCAATTACAAGAGAGCTCGACTGAGGATCAATATTATTTCTCAAGAAATTAACATGTCTTTCTGTGTCCCCTGATTCATGTTCTCTTAAATATATCACTGGACCGCATGAAGGTTGGATAAAAGCATTAGACTGATTTCTTGAAGTAGATGAACTACCACAACCAAAAGTTGTATGTTGCTCAAAAAACGTTTGATGTGTACTATTTTCCACAAATTCCATAGTTGAAGCTCCATGAAAGTATGTATTCTGAGAAAATGAAGCATTTGGAGCATGCCATAAATTTTGCATTTGAATTTGAAAAGAGTTGCTAGCATTATCTGAATGAATATTTGATGGTATGAAGCTAGTATTTGTGACACCCTCTACAAAATCACTCACAGTACGAGAAGGTCCATGAAAGTTTGTACTATGAAGAAATGAAACTATTGGAGCATTCCATAAATTTTGCATTTGAGGAGAGATTCTAGCATTATTTGAATGATTTATTGATGATATGAGGTCAGTATTTGTGACACCCTCTACAAAATCACTCACACTACAAGAAGGTCCACGAAAGTTTCTCCTATGAGGAAATGAAACTAGTGGAGAATTCCATAAATTTTGCATTTGAGGAAAGCTTCTAGCATTATTTGGACGATTATCTGATGATATGAGGTCAACATTTGTGACACCCTCTACAAAATCAATCACAGTACGAGAAGGTCCATGAAAATTTGTACTATTAGAAAATGAAACTGTTGGAGCATTCCATAAGTTATGCATTTGAGGAGAGCTTCTAGCATTATTTGGACGATTTTTTGATGATATGAGGTCAGTATTTGTGACACCAGTTACAAAATAACTCACAATACGAGAAGTACCATGAAAATGTAAACTCTGAGAAAATAAAGTTATTGGAGCATGCCATAAGTTTTGTGTTTGAAGAGAGCTTCTACCATTAGTTGAAAGACTTTCAGATGCTATGGAGTCAGTATTTGTGACACCACTTGTAAAGTCACTAACAGTGTGAGAAACTCCATGAAAGTGTGCACTCTGAAAAAATGAAGTTGTTAGAGCATGTCATAAGTTTTGCATTTCAAAAGAGCTTCTAGTATTATTTGGAAGACATTCTAATTATATTTTTAACACCACTTACAAGGTCACTCACCATATGAGAGCTTCCAGACATGGAAATACCTCCTCTGGCATAATTGCTCCATTCATTTAAGTCAATTTTATTTTCCTCAATGCAATCATGAAGATATGATAAATTCAAATTGATATCATTCAATGTTTGATTAAAGATTCTATTTCTCTCATTGGAATTGTATTTTCCCATTTGCGAATTCATAAGAAATAATATTTTTCTGAAAGAGTTAAACAATTCAATCAAAAGCTAAATTAAGAAATTGCCCAACAAATCTGAAATAGCACCTTAAAATGTTGTGTTAGTGTTTATAAAACTCACTCAAACATGACTTTGGAAATAGAATTAATCACATCGTCTTCATATCGTAGTTTCAAGAATATATAATAGGTGCATGCTCAAAGACAAGAAATAGGAAGGTCGAAAACATGTGACATTTCTGAGTAAACTTTCTCTTTACACATGTCATACACAGGGATGTAAGAATAAGTTCGATGAAAACTGACATTCACAAAGATTCTAGAGTAAACGCAAGATGCACTAAATTTCAACGTGATACAGCGAAGAACTATATAGTATTCTTTTAAATTTTAATACATTACTATAAAAAAGCACTTAGCAACAATTATTTAACTACAGTAATAGAATTGATTATATCATATTTAGCAGCTATACTAAATATGATAATATTTATAACTAACACTTTATAAATGCACCTAAAGTCTTTAGTGACTCTGAATGCAATGACATTGATTTAATTTTTTTACTAAATATTTTTTCTCCAAAATAAAAATCTATTTCCATTAAATATCTCTTTTGTTGTAGTGATATAGGTGTTAAAATGAGTATAATTTTTTAATGATGACCTTCGCTAGTAAAAGCTGTCAGTAGAACATAACCTTCAAACTTTTTAAACTCTTTTAACATGAATTTGGCTTCAAAAGAATAATACAATTCGGAAAATTTAGCGTAACATAATCTTGCTTTACATGAAACTAATAATCTAACCTCAACATCTATTCTGTTTATAGTTAACTTTTTTTTGGTATAGAAATCAATTTTTTAAACTAAATCAAATGTCATGTGAATTTAGAAAATTCTAGCTTAATTAAAATAAGGAAAAACAAAACTCTTTTGACATTATCTACTCCAACTAAATTAAATAGGCAAGGAAATTGAACCAATAAAAGCTAAATCTTAAAATCTATGTGAAGAAAAATAAATAAATGTCTCTTTAACATAGCTCTTCTTGGAAATATAAATCTAGGAAAAGATTTTAAGGTTTGCGAGTGGGACTGCCTATTTTCTAAAGGATAGAACTTTTCATAAAAGATCCTTTTTAAAGCATTAGCAACACATTTTTTCTGGTCAACCCAAAATACACATTGTTTTATTTTGTTATCTAGGTCAGATTCCCCTCACTCCCACCCCCGCTTCACCATAAAATCAAACATTAAAATAAAAAAAATAAAAAAATAAAAGAGTTAAAAGACAAGTCTATAGAGTCATTAACTACTAACTAGAGAAATAATCATTTAAGACACTAAAATCCACTTTAAAATTAAATTGAATTTATGAAAATTATAAAACACGATCCATGAAAAATTTCACAAGAAAAATATTTGCCAAATAAAGTGTAATTTTTCTTTTATAAGGATTGTTTCAAAAACTTCATATAGGGACACTGAACAAAGTTTACCTCAACAAAATATTTCATAAAATGGTGAACTCTAGTTGAACAATTTTAATAAGGTAAGACTGAATATACCAGAAACCACTCAACACCTTTGTCATTGAAGAACCTGAGACTCAATGAGTCTTGTCAATATCACTGGTCTACAACAAGAACAAAGACAAGAAGCATTAGTCTCTAGTAAATTAGTGAAATAATTGATTCTACAATCTATATGAGATAACAAAACGAAGGAAAGATACAACATCAATTTTGAAATAAACAAAAATGGCCTAGTTAAAAAAAAACAAGACAAAAATCATAAACATAAAATTTGAATCTCAACCATGAAGTTTGCCTCTTGAGAGAAGATAGACTTGTGTGAATTTAGAAGCATAAATTAAAACTTATGGATCTACTGATATTAAATCTAACATGTTATCTTAACTTAATAATCTTGGTTTGAATAAGCAAGTACATAACCCAAAAAAATGAACAAATTGACCAGTGACTCAATCAAACATGAAAATATAAAGACGAGAATAGTTGTCATGGATCAAAGGATATGACATGATAGACATGATTTCTCTAAAAAACATGGTTTCACAAATAACTGAATTTACGAACCAAGATCTACGACATGAGCTCACAAGCATGATTTCTCTAATAAAACATAGTGGCACAAATAACTAATTTTACAACCCAAGACCTATCCATACATATATCCAGTCTAAAACACTTATCCTCATTTCAAAACTGAAATAAGAATAGAAAAAAATAACTCTCCATTTTCACAAGAATGTAATAATGAAGAATTTTTTTTTCTGTTGTGAAATTCAATGGTCAAAAGAGTTGAATGATGAACATATCATAATAAAAAAGAGGTATTTATTAATCAATGAAATGAACAATTGAAGGGGTAGTATTTAATATGTAGTAATTAGGTGGTTGTAGCATTGACTGTAACATTAATTGCAAGATTTTTTTTTCCAAATAGATATCAAGCGGAGAAATATATGCTACTATATGAAAATGAATAGTTAAAGTGTGTGAATGTTGAATATATACAAATATTAGTGATTGTAGCCAATTAAATTTTCAAATAACTTTTCAAATGAAGAAATCTTTACTGTAACACTTCGGAAACCAGACTTAGAAAATGCAGCAGATAAACACCAGAACCAATGAACCACGACTGGGTTCACGAACCGTGAAAGGGACCAGGGTCCGTCGACCTACCCATGAACTCAGCGCCTTTCTACCAGAGGTGGACCACATAGCCCTTCACGGGTCGTGGACCACTTCATGGGCCATACTGGTGCTCGTGGGAGCCAGGCAGAGCCCACCAGGCCCAGACGTCAGATCATGGGACCCTTCACGGGCCGTGGTCCTGATGAAATACTGTGGTGGCTCCCGTGGATGCTTTTCCCAAAAACAAGGAGCTACTGGACCAAGGGCCACGACCAGCGTGACGGTCCGTGGTCCCTTTTATAGTCCGTCAGAGGGGCCGTGGTCAGCTACGTCAGACTTTTAAGGCAAGGGTCGTTTGGTCTTTTCCCTATGCATTGGACCCCTAAACTACGTTGTTTAACCCCTAAACTATGTAGTTTATGTCATATTTAGCCTAGTGAATTAATTAGAACTTACCCTAATTGATCATTCACCAAAAACTCATCGTTCTTATTGCAAAACAGAGGGAGAAAGTCGACCAACCCTTCAAGAAAATGCAGCAAGGTTTTCTTCAGTTACAGCGCCGAAATCGAAAGATTTCTTCATGAATTTCGTCACCAAGTATGTGGGATTTCATTAGTGGGTTCCTTTTGGGTTCCTAGAATTCAGTTAGATTCTTGATTCTCAATATCATGTTCAGACCTAGGGTTTCTCAAACCTTGCAAAATTATTGTGAATTAGTTGTTATAGTATTCTTAATCACATTATCATGTCTTAGTATTGTTTTTGCATAGATTCTTGCATAAACTCAGAACCCTAGTTATGTAGTTATTTTAGTTCATGAATTACATTAGCTAGGACAGATAAACAAATATACATGCCTCAATTTTCGAATGTCTCATTATCGTCAATTAATGTTGCATTTTTAGATTTGCATGTCAAATTATTGAGCTATCAAGTTACTTAAGTTTTGTTATAATTTACACATATTCAGTTGGGAGTAGGCTTTATTTCGAGTTGGACTAGGGTCAGTCACCCACATAGTACCAGAACTACGTGCCCCCATAGCTTTATAAGTCTCCTATGTGGGCATCAATTTTAGTGATCATGCCAGTCATACCTCTATACCTTAGGCAGGGTATATTGGGTCCTCTCGATGGGGCGTATACATCGGACTCCACGTTTAGCTCACGTGGTTTTATGCTGGTTATTAGTAGCTCCCACAGTCATATTCTAGTGCATTGACTAGTTTACCATTTAAAGTTCAATATTCAGTTTCAACATGTATAAACTTGATCATTGCATTCGTTAGTTTATGTTCAATATTTTCAGTATAGTATCATGCTTATCTTATATCATTGCTTAGTTTTATGCTTTGTTTAGTTATGTATATGGTTCAACATTATTCTATCTTGCATGCTTAGTACCTTTCAAGTGCTAAGGCATACTCTGCGCTACATCTTCTCGTGATGTAGGTTCAGGTCTTCAGCATTCAGATCACACATAGATTAGTTATCAATATTCAGCTCAGCAGTATCATTGGTGAGTCCTTATTCTCTAAGGATGACATATATGTTTCTTTTACTTTCAGTCTTTAGTTTCAGTTTTTGTTAGATTTAGCTAGGGCATGTCCCAGCATCTCTAGTTAGTTAGACACTTTATTTCAGAAATAGTTAGATTCAGTTTTAGCTTTAGAGTTTGATATTTCAATTGTCCTTAAACTCACAGATTATTTATTTAGATAATAATGGGTATTCCCCAACATTTCAGCTAGATGATGATTTAAACTTCTGCATAGTACTTTCTTGCTTCAGTTTATCTAGTATGCTTATGATATTCCAGCTTAGGGTTAGCTTAGGGTCACTCATGATCCTAGGTCCCATTTTATGCCCTGAGGGTAGCTTCGGGGAGTGGAAAAATTGGTATCAGAGCATTAGATTTAAGTGTCCTAGGATGTATGAAAGGCCACACTAAGTAGAGTCATTTTCATGGGTGTGAAGTGCACCACATCTAATGAGAGGGAGGCTACGAAGTATTTTAGGGAAACTTCACTTTCTTGATATTCTTTTCGTGTGTTAGTATGATCTCTCTTTCTAATCCATCGTTATGCGTTCTCAGATCATGCCTCCTCGTAGAGCTTAGGGAAGTAATGCAAATTGCCCGCAACACTAATGCAACTCCTCTAGTCCCAAATTAGGAAATTTCGAATGGTGAGTTTCGAAACACTATTCAACTTTTGAGTCAGAGTGTGAATAGCCAGAACAATCAGCAGTGCCAGTTCCTACTAACACTAATGTTGGGTCAGTTGCATTAGAGTTTGGGATTTGATGAGAATGAATCCACCCAAGTTTCTGGGGTCGCAGGTTGGTGAGGATCCACATAACTTCATTGATGAGGTCAAGAAAATCTTTGGAGTGATGCAAGTAACTTGTAATGATAGGGTAGAGTTGGCATCCTACCAACTTAAGGATGTAGCTCACATTTGGTTTACTCATTGGAAGGAAAACAGGGGTACAAATGTAGTTCCTATCACTTGGGAATGTTTTAGTGAGACTTTTCTGGACAGGTTCTTCCCAAGAGAGTTGAGGGAGACAAAAGCTTTGGAGTTCATGAATTTGAGGAAAGGTAGCATGTCAGTCCAAGAGTATGGACTCAAGGTCACTCAACTCTCCAGGTATGCTCCTCACATGGTTACTCATCCAAGGGCACAAATGAACAAGTTTCTGTATGGAATATATGACTTAGTGAAAATTGAGTGCCGAAATGCTATGTTGCTGGAAGATATGAATATCTATAGGCTCTTGACTCATGCTCAGCAGGTTGAGGGAGATAAGCTTAGAGTATAGGCTAAGGAGAACAAAAAGACTAGGACAGGAAACTATGAGTATTCTCATCAGAAATCGGGTGGTGGAAATCGCTCGCAGGTTCACAGAAATCTTCAGCTCTAGCACCTCCATCAGCTAGTGTTCGATTTTTCAGGTTTCGACAGGATCAGAAAGGTAGGGTATCAAGCTCTAAGTCTCAGGGGAGTGTTTCAGGCACCAGAACCTACCCAACTTGTCCAAAGTGTGGTAAGAACCATCTAAACGAGTGTCTTGCAGAAAAGGAAAGATGTTTTGGGTATGGTCAGTTAGGTCACAGGTTGAGAGATTGTCCTTCTTCTAAACAAGGTCAAGGAGGCAATAATGGTAGGTCTTAGTCTACAACTTCAACAGCACTAGCAGATCGCCCCACTCAGCAAGGTAACTCATTTGGTACAGGTGGCGGTCAGTACCAAAATAGGTTTTATGCTGTTTAGGCTCACCAAGATCAGGAAGATTCTCCTGATGTGATCACTAGTACGTTACGAGTCTTTAACTTAGATGTTTATGCTTTGTAATATCCAAGGGCTACTCTTTCCTCTGTCACTCCTTACATTGCAGTCAATTTCAATGTCAGTCCCGAAATTCTCTCAGAATCCTTCTTAGTCTCTACTCCAGTCGGTGACCTAGTTATAGCTAGACTGGTATACATAAATTGCCCTATCACAGTCTCCTAGAAATTCACCTCAACAGATCTTGTAGAGTTTGAAATGGTAGACTTTGATATCATTCTAGGCATGGATTGGTTACATTCCTGTTATGCCTCATTCGATTGTAGAACTAGGATCGTTCGTTTTTAGTTTCCAAGCGAACCAGTATTAGAATGGAAGGGTAGTAGCTTAGTGCCTATGGGTTGATTCATTTCTTACCTTAAGGCCAGAAAGATGATCTCTAAGGGGTATCTCTATCATCTAGTTCTGGTTAAGAATTCAAGCTTCGAAACCCCAACTTTTGAGTTAGTTCCAGTAGTTAATGAGTTCTTAGAAGTGTTTCCAGAACATCTTCCCGGAGTTCCTCTGAAAAGGGAAATCGAATTTGGAATTGATCTCCTTCCACATACCCAGCCTATTTCTATTCCTCCTTACCGAATGGCTCCATCTGAGCTTAAGGAATTAAAAGAGCAGTTGAAAGACCTTCTAGATAAGGGCTTCATCAGACATAGTATTTCCCTATATGGTGCACCAGTGTTATTCATGAAAAAGAAAGATGGTTCTCTCAGGATGTGCATTGATTATAGACAGTTGAACAAAGTCACAATCAAGAATAAGTACCCTATCCCCAGGATTGATGACTTGTACGACCCACTTCAGGGTGCTAGTCTTTTTTTGAAGATAGACCTCAGATCTGGTTATCATCAACTCAGAGTCAAAGATAGTGACATTCCAAAAATAGCCTTCACAACTCGTTATGGTCATTATGAATTTGTAGTTATGTCATTTGGACTAACCAATTCTCCAGCAACTTTCATGGATTTGATGAACGGGGTGTTCAAGCAGTATTTGGACTTGTTCGTTATCGTCTTTATTGATGATATCCTCATTTACTCTTGCAATGAGGAAGAACATGCGACTCATTCGAGGGTTGTCCTACAAATTCTCAAAGATTGCTAATTATTCGCTAAGTTTAGAAAATGTGAGTTTTGGTTGAAATTTGTTGCTTTCCTTGGGCATATTGTGTCTAGCGAAGGAATCCGAGTTGATTCTCAGAAAATAGAAGTAGTGAAACAATGACCATCAATATTTTCTTTTACATTATAGCAAATAAATTGTAGATTCAAATCAACTAGATAAGATGCACAAAAAAGGCTTATGCTTAAATTATATATATAGTTTGACTAAACCACAATAAGGAATAATAGGGGGGAAATCATAGCTTACAAAGTATTCAAAAATGTTTACAAACAAAAAATTATAAATAAATAAAAAAAAAGGTGTACTAACAATCTGGGGAACAATCACAAATCTTTCCCCCTCTCAGGTTGGAGTAGCAGAACAACCATTAATTTACCTCTGGGTAGAATGAACGTCCATGTAATTTTATATGTGCAATATTAAATTTATGAATTTAGTGATATTAAAATCAATATATGATCTCAACTTTAATATTTAGATTCAAACAAGTAAGTACACAAAACATAATGAACAAACTGAGCAACGTCTCAACCAAATGTTAGAACAACTTTATGGAGATAATTTTTCAGAGATCAAATGATGCGAAAATCTGATAAAAATGATTAATCTCCAAAAATAAGAGGTGGAACAACAAATTGAATTTATGAACCAATAAGTCTATCAAAATTATGTCAGAAAAGAAAAAATTGTGAGACATATGCTGATAATTTGACAGATCAATGGATTTATTGAGATGTAAGTAAACTAGCTCGTAAACCAATGTTACAAAAAATAGAAAAAAGATGAAAGACAGTCAACATTCTTCTATTTCAGAAAGGAAGATTCTATCATAGGTCAAACATTTAGATAAAATATCGTTAAGAAAATCTGGTGTCACCAATGTTTGATTACACAATTTCTTTTATCCTTCATTTTACAAAGTTTGTATTGATTGAAATTAATTTTAAATGTGTAATAATAAATTTACATGATTACTGTCATCTTTTTATTTGTATGGGACACATATGCAATGCACATGTCTACATACTAATAATTTATATATATTAGAAGAGAGAGTTTCAAAGGCTGCTTATTGGTCATTCAATTGGCAAGTGGGGATATTTTTGTCATTCCAACTTCTCGAAGTGATAAGTATTGCATAGAAAAAATTGTACTATGAGCCTTATTATTTGGACCTTCTTAACATCTTTAGAAAAAACCCTACACTTTTCTACTAAATTACATATTATGCCTTCTATCATCGAGTATAGTGGGATCCATTTAATTTTACAATTGACACCTATACAATGATAACTTTATTGAGTTTCTATATATTTCCATTTTTATTCTCTACATATTAAATTGTTTAAATTTAATATAGTTAAATAATTTAATAAAATTTTATTATTTAGCTTTTATATTCAAAACAAATTATTTTTTAATATTATATATAT
>JAJOOD010019301.1:0-25018 GCA_029582525.1 Solanum tacnaense
AAACTTATATACGTAAAAATTAAAAAAAATATCTTTAAAATAAACTTAAGTAAAATTATTATAAATTTTAAAACTTAAATACTATAAACTAATATAACATAGAAAAATAAAAAAAACATTCGTATTTTCGTAATTCAAAATAACTCAAAAAAAATAATTATTTTTTGAAATAGCTATATGTGCCGTCCCGTTTATCCCATCCCGTTCCGTTCCGGTCCATTCCGGTCCGTCCCGGTTCTATCCCGGTATTTAGTGGGACGGGACGGAACTGAGCCTCCATCCCGGTAGTTCCGGTCCGGTTCATCCCAATACCGGTCAACAACCCGGTCAAACCGTCTCGTTCCGATCCGGTGGTCCCATTCCGGTCCAGTGCCCAGCCTTATTTATTGCTATGTTGAAATTTGTTATAAGAGTATTATGTTAAATTTTTTGTTTTGAATTTATTACTTATGTTATATTTTCAGTTTCATTTGTTTTAGTAATATTGAATTTACATTGCACGTCATTTTTTAATTAGACTTGATAGATTATATTTTTGTCAAACATTTAATACTTTATGATATTTTATTTATATATTGCTATTCTTTTTATCAAACATGCATTTCACATTGTTCGTAGAAACTTCATACTTTCAGTTGTTACGATCAATTCAATTGAAATATATTAATTTGAAAAAATATAAATCAATTATTTTTTATATTAGCTACAGTAAATATGTTTATTAATTAATATATTTTTGAAAAAAGAATATATATCTTAAATATTTAATTTAATGTCATTTATAAAATTTCTTATTTGACATGCTTTTACAATTCACTTAATATGAATTTGAGAAAATATTTACAGTCCATATAATCTCCTAATTAATAGAGTAGAAAAGTTGCGTAAGTTGGGTACACCTAAAGTAATTGAGCTAAACTAAGTAGCATAGAAGAAAAATTACTAGTCTATCTATTACTAGGAATTAATGTGAATTAACAAGTAACAAACCAGAATAATCCTATTGATACTTAAAATTCTTATTTGTACCAAGTAAATTATAACATAGGAAATAATATATATATTATTTGAAAGTTATATATAAAATGTATTACATATAAATAATAACTTAAAATAGATTTTTTTTCCAAAGGGATAAGCTTGCGGAGAAGAAAGCTCAATCCTCATCTCTCTCCCAAAGAAAAATACAAAAGAGAACATAACCCCAATAAAAACCTACACACATATATTTAAAGAGATAAGGGGAGCCTTTTTTTTCTTCTATCTAATTGTAACTGAAGAGAAATGGAATTTCCCATCCTTGTCTTGTTCATCTCACTATTTTTCACTTGGCTCTTCATCAAACTAACTAAATCCACGAAGAAGCTGCTACCACCTGGTCCTACTGGCCTTCCAATAATCGGCTCACTCCTCCAACTCGGCTCAAAACCCAACCAATCACTAGCCGAGCTAGCCAAAATCCACGGCCCTCTCATGACTCTAAAGCTCGGCTCGATCACCACAGTTATAGCTTCCTCCCCCGAAACAGCCAAAGAAATCCTCCAAAAACATGACAAAACATTATCAGGCCGCATGGTTCCCGATGCGGTCGCATCCCAACCCAATCCAGAAGCCACGTTGGCATGGGTTCTGTCCGACAACATGTGGAGGAACAAGAGAAGAATATTGAACACGCAAATGTTCACTAACCAAAAACTCGATTCGCTACAAGAGCTACGCCACCAAAAGGCTGAACAACTCGTGTGTCATATACGAAAACTATGTGAAAATGGCTCAGCCGTGGACGTAGGACGTGTCGCGTTCGCGACCATGCTGAATTTAGTGTCGCGCACTATTTTCTCGATTGATTTGGTAGATCCGGAATCTGACATGGCTCAAGAGTTTAAGGATTTGGTTTGGACAATCAATGAATATGCTGGTAAGCCTAATTTGTCTGATTATTTTCCGGTTCTAAAGTGGTTAGATTTGCAAGGGGTGAGGCGTCATGTAAGACCAGCGTACATAAGGTTGCATCAGATATTTGATCAACTTATTGAGAAGAGATTAGATGATAGAGCGTCTACTCGGAAGATGAAGGTAGCTGGAGATTTTTTGGATGTACTACTTGATCAATGTGAAGATAAAGGGTCCGGATTTGATCGCAAAACTATCAAGCCAATTATCGTCGTAAGTGTTTGTTACAGATAATTAAAAGTCTTTATAAGAAAGATTCATATATTTAAATATGAGAGTACAAAATATATAGAGAAATAACCCAACAAATTCACTCATAATACAAGGAGGTTCACATAAGCGATAACGTATCACTTGTGTCCCACAAATTCTCCCCTAGAGACAGAAATCTCAGAACCCTAGGACTACATTGTGAATGTTGATTAAGTCAGAAGAAGGAATGAACATCTATTTATAGAGTCCTAAACATTTTTCCTACAAGAAAAAAGGATTAGTCAAATATGAAGACTTTATGTTTTCCTTTTAAAAAAATGAAAACCTATTTACGGTAAGAAACTCGGGCAACACTTACTACATCTGTGTGCTATTGACAGGATTTATTCGTTGCTGGAAGTGATACATCGGCCATAACAACAGAATGGGCGATGGCAGAACTTCTTCGAAAACCTTAAGAACTCAACAAAGTACGACAAGAAATTATCCAACAAATAGGCACAGAAAGGGCAGTTAAAGAATCAGACATGGACAAACTCCCATACCTTCAAGCAGTCGTAAAAGAAACCATGAGACTTCATCCAGCAGCTCCATTACTCTTACCTCATAAAGCCCAACACGACGTACAAGTGTTGAGCTTTACCGTGCCTAAGGACAGTCAGATTTTCGTGAATGCTTGGGCTATTGGAAGAGACCCCAAGTATTGGGAAAAGCCACTAAAGTTTCTGCCTGAAAGATTCATGGAATCTAGTGTGGATTACAAAGGAAGAGACTTTGAGTATATACCGTTTGGCGCGGGGAGGAGGATTTGTCCAGGAATGCCGTTGGCTATAAGAATGGTGAATTTGATGTTGGCTTCGATTATTCAACCATTTAATTGGAAGTTACCAGATGGAATGGCGCGGGAGGAATTGGACATGGAGGAACAGTTTGGAGTTACCTTAAAGAAGGCTATTCCTCTTGTTGTAATTCCTTGTATGAAAGAAAATAAGGTTATATTTTAAGTCTTTATGTTTTATGAGTTTCGTTAGAAGTATATTTATGTAAGAAGTAATAAATTTTAATGCACTACAAGCTCATGTATCAACATTTTTATGGCTACTCATTAGTTATGAAGGGGGTGTGATTTGCTTAATTTTGTAGAAGATTTTTTTATTGTTAACTTGCTTCAGTTTTTCTAAAATGAGAAAAATAAGAATATTGTCTGAAAATTTTATCAGGATCTTTTGGGGCCAGAATGACTCTGGATCTGACTTGTTGTTGGGCTTTATCAGGGATATTTTCGGTGAAACCTAGGTAATTATCCATTTTTTTCAAAGAGGAAATTTCAAATTTTCAATTTGCTATTTAGAATGAATATACCTCATTAAAATTGCGCTTCATATATATCTTTGTCATTACACAAATGACTCATATATACTATATTTTCGACAACAAGAGTGAAACAATTGATTTTGAATTTATTATTTAGACTTTTCCATTAAAATAGAATTCATATTAGGGTATAATTTTTACCCTTCTTGAAAAGTTCATGGTAATTTTGATCCCTTGATTTTGATTTTATTTTTTGAATTTGACTTAACATGAAATTTAAGTAAATAAAGAAGATTTTTGAATTTATTGTTTAATTAAGGATATGTAGAATGTTACAATATTTTTAAATCTTGTAGTCTTAAATATGTTAGAAAAATGAAATTTAAAAATTATCAAAAAGAAAAGAAATATTTGTTTTTGAAACCAATTTATAGTTAATTAGGTAATCGTTTTCAAGCCAGAAAAAATTGAAAACGAGGAGTACTATGTTTGACATTTGAACATTTGGAAAAATTGTATTATATATTCTCATTCAGTGTCCCTTGAATAGTATCCACAGTGGGGCATTCTCATCTTAGTCGTCTTTTAAACTCTTTTCTACTTATTTTATTTTAAATATATATAATTTTATTTTTAAAAACTTTATAACTATACAGATATTAAACAATAAATTTTGACACTACACTAAAAACAATTTTTAGCGGTAATTAATTAACGATAATAACTTAATTGCAACTAAATATGTTCTTTTAGTGGCAATAGCACTCTTTATAAATGTTCCTAAAATCTTTAGCGAGGATCAAATAACAATTAACTAATTAATGCTAGTAAAGTCTTTTATCACTCTTTGTTAATATGCATATTTATTGTGGCTAAAAATTATTTTTATGTTAGCGGGAGAGCATAAGTAAACATAAAATCAAGTTTATTGATGCAAAAATCAAATTTCTCTTTCGATAGAACAAATAAGTAGACAAGGGCAATGTCCAAAAGTTCCTTATTAATTTCAAGTTTCTTGTTTCCAAATTTTAAAAAAAAAACAAATGAGCCAAACACTTCTCACAGTCACATTAATAAGGTAAAGAAAAACAATTGCAAATTAAATAAATCAGGAATAAATTAAAAGAAAATTATTTTACTTCCATACTAGGAACTGCAACAAGAGGAACGGCTTTCCTTAAGCTAACTCCAAATTGTTCCTCCATGTTCAATTTCTCCGGATCCATTCCATCAGGTAACTTCCAATTAAATGGTTGAATAATAGAAGCCAACATCAAATTCACCATTCTTATAGCCAGTGGAATTCCAGGACAAATCCTCCTTCCCGCGCCAAATGGAATAAACTCAAAATCCCTACCTTTATAATCCACGTTAGATTCTATGAATCTTTGAGGCAGAAACTCTAGTGCCCTTTCCCATGACTTTGGATCTCTTCCAATTGCCCATGCATTCACGAAAACTTGACTGTCCTTAGGCACGTTGAAGCCTAATACTTGTACGTCGTTTTGGGCTTTGTGTGGTAAGAGTAAAGAAACTGCTGGATGAAGTCTCATGGTTTCTTTTACGACTGCTTGAAGATATGGGAGTTTGTCCATGTCTGATTCTTTAACTGCTCTTTCTAGCCCTATTTGTTCGATTATTTCTTGTCGTACTTTGTTGAGTTCTTCAGGTTTTCGAAGAAGTTCTGCCATTGCCCATTCTGTTGTTATGGCTGATGTATCACTTCCCGCAATGAATAAATCCTGTCATGTCACAAACGATATTAACTTTGGGTGTGTTTGGTTTTTCTAGAAAATGTTTTCCTAGATTTTGACTTATTTTTCATGTTTGGTTGGTGAGTAAAAAATATTTTTCGAAAATTTTTTTTAGTGTTTGATTTATGAATGAAAAATGTGTTTGAGAAATATCTTATATTTTTACTAGAGTAGAAAATAATTAGTTTTTAAAAACAAACTTAAATTTTTTTGGGGGGTGCGGGGAGGGGGGGCTAGTAGGGGGGCTGGCAAATTTTGAAGTTGAAAATATTTTTTAAAAATAAACTTAAATTTTTTTTTGGGGGGTTCAAGGGTAGGGGTGAAAAAAATGAAATTTTGAAGTTGAAAATATTTTTTTTTTAAAAAACTTAATTTTTTTTTTTGGGGGTGGGTGGGTGGGGTGGTCGATGGTAGGGGTGAAAAAATGAAATTTTGAAGTTGAAAATATTTTTTAAAAACTAACTCAAATATTTTTTTTGGGGGGGGGTGGGGGGCTGCCGGGGGGGTCGAGGATCGGGATGAAAAAATAAAATTTTGAAGTTGAAAATATTTTTAAAAAACAAACTTAAATTATTTTTGGGGGGGGGGATGGTGGGGGGAGGTCGAGGGTAGGGGTGAAAAAATAAAAAATTGAAGTAGAAAATATTTTACAAACTTAAATTATTATTTTTTAAGGGGGTGGGGGGCAGATGGGGGTGGCGAGGTAGGGGTGGGGTACGGGGGTAAAAAAATAAAAAATTGAAATTAGAAATATCTTTTAAAAATAACTTTTAATATTGTTTTTTTTTTTTTGGGAGGGGGGTTGGTAGGGGCTGGGGGTAGGTGTGAGGGTGGAGTAAAAAAATTGAAGTTAAAAACATTTTTTAAAAACAATCTTTAAATTATTATTTTTTGGGTGGGGGTGGGGGGTGTTTGAGGGTAGGGACAAAATAAATTGATTTTTTCAACAAAAAAATTGTAATTTGAAGTTGGAAGAGAGTTTTGAAAAATGTTTTCTTTAAGTTTTGAAGGGAAGTCATTTTCCTTAAATTTGAGGAAAATGAGTTGATTTGGAAAACATTTTTCGAAAAATGTTTTCCTTCCTACCAAACACACCCTTCATACATGTTACTTTTTTGTTTCAATTTATGTGACATCGTGTCTTTATTAGTAGTTCTTTCTGAAGAATAATTGAAGTACTTCAAAATAATTAATTTTATACTTTTTGTTTTAATGTCACAGGTATTCATTTGGTTTATGAGTATTTGATTCAAATTATATCACATAAATTGAAATGAAAAGAATATTACTATTGCTTGCTATACGTATTTATAGATTAATCTGTGATATCATTTTCCCGTATATATCCTTGGAAAGAAATAAGCTTACTATAATAATTTGTTCCATTCCCAAAGTACCACTAGTTAGATGATAAAATCATTTGATTAATCTGGAATTCTAATTAGATTGCAACTTGCATTTCTTAATGATTTATTCTTAATATATCATAATTTACTTCCATTTTCCAGGCAGTTGGGAAGCAGTTTGTGACACGCCTAAGATATCTAGAATATAAGTGCACCATAATAATAAAAAAGAAAATAATATATTTAGTTGAAAGTGCTTCCTAATCCTCTAGTAGATAACTTAATTTTGACTGAAGTGCATTATTTGATTTTTCTTATAACAAAAATATCAAAAAAAAAAAATTAATTTTTTTAAAAAAATATAAAATATTTACTTATATTGAACTATTATTATTAGTAGGCGTTTGTCCATGCGATATCATATCATGATATGGAATCGTGAGATGGAATCAGCGTTTGGACATGCAATTTTACGCTGATTCCATCTCATGATTCCATATCATGAGATGTGATTCCATATTCTCCAAAAACCATGATATGGGAATTTCATATCATGATTTGAGATATTTTTAATACAAAAATTGTTTCACAAGTTTATATTTTGCTAAAACAACCCCACATTTATATCTACTAACCATTTATTTTATATGTAAATAAAATTTATAATGACATCATTACTTTTTAAAATTTATTATTCTCACGAACATAAAATTTATTATTCTCACCAACATATAGTCACTTTAACTCACACCAATCGATTGTTGAGTAATATTAAAGACTAGTACACTACAATTTATGTTCAATTTTTTATTGAATTAAAATTTGATGAATTAAAGTTAGATGAAACTATTACTTAAGTGGAGAACAAATAACTTTGTAATAATTTATTAAGCGATTTTATAAATTTTTGTTTATTTGGTAAGATTGAATAAACAATTAAGGTTATTTTAATAGTTTTACAACTTATAGGATTCTTATGTTTATTAGAAAATATACAACACAAAAGTTTCATATCGCATGTCCAAACAAAATTTCAATTTCATCTCATAATTTCATATTTTGATATCATATCATGATCATATTCCATGGCCAAATGGGCCCTTAGTTTACGTCTCCCATATTCTTGCCTATAAATTTACCCCTGGACACACCTGACGCCACCGTACGGAGAGATGAATTCACTTGATATGAGTAAAAGAGAGAATTAATAAATATTTAATCCTTCAACACTAATTATTTACAAATGCTTAATACTTTGTACTACTATTTATTTAAAACTTACCTATTAGAAGTCTTTTTCATTTCTTAAGTTTTGCATCCAATCAATTCACTACTGTATGATGATAAGTTGCTTTCAAGACCAAGAAAAATAAGTTTTCTTTATAACCACATTTAGTCTAGATATTTCATATCTGTTACATTAACGCTAACGTTTGGTACGGGTTTTTCCAAATATTTTTGACAAGTTATATTTTTGGTAAAGTTTTAATATGCACAAGTATAAATTATAATCATAACAAATTTCAGATAATTATAAGTTCCAAAATTTTAAACGTCTTTCTTAAATTGCATTACGTATTAATATTTTCCTCTCACCTCTCAAAATCAACCCAAAAATAACCAATTTCTTTTTTTCATGAGATGAATATATTTAGAAAAAACTCAAAATCCAAAGTTAATGAGAAAAAATCTTTTCTATATGTCAAAGTTAGCTGATAGTTATTGCTGATGAGAGACGTCGATATCCATAAAAAATTAATCAAGATGCGCATAAACTGACTTGTTATAAAAAATTTAAAAATAAAAGAAATACTTACCACCATAAGAGGCTTGATGGTTGTACCAAATCCAGACCCATCATCTTCACATTGATCAAGAAGTATATCCAAAAAATCCCCTTTTTTCTTCATCCCTGCAGCTCTAGCTTCTACTCTCTTCTCAATATTTTCTTCAAATATCTCATGCAACCTTAAATAAGCTGGCCTTATACGCCTCCGTACTCCTTGCAAATCTAACCACTTTAAAACCGGAAAAAAATCCGACAGATTCGGTACCCCAGCATCTTCCATAATCGTCCATACCAATTCCTTAAACTCATGAGCTTTTTTAAATTCCGGATCCACCATATCGATCGAAAAAATCGTGTTCGATATTAAATTCAACGTGGTCGCGAACGCGACCCGTCCAATATCAACAGCCGATCCACTCTCACACTGGCTCCTTATATGGCTCACTAGTTGTTCCGCCTTTTGGTGACGAAGTTCTTGAAGCAAATCAAGCCGTTGATTATTAAACATTTGCGTACTGAGAAACCTTCTCTTTTTTTTCCACATATGATCGCCGTTAACCCATGCCAACGTGGCTTCAGGGTTCGGCTGAGCAGCTACGGCTACAGGGACGATACGAGCTGAGAAAGTTTCGTCGTGTTTGTGGAGAATCTCTTTGGCTACTTCGGCTGATGAGACTACTATGGTGGTGAGTGAGCCGAGCTGTAGAGTCATGAGAGGGCCATGTTTTTTGGCTAGCTCGGCTAGTGATTGGTTTGGTTTTGTACCTAGTTTTAAGAGTGAGCCGATTATTGGGAGACCAGTAGGACCTGGTGGTAGTTTTTTGGATTTAGAATTGATATATGGCTTGATGAGGAACCAGAAAAATGAGATGAAGATAATAACAAGGATTGGGAGTTCCATATTTTTGCTAAGTAAGGGACATGATAGGCAAAAGAATGATGTACACTTTATATAGAGTGTAGACTTAGCTAATGATTGAGGGTAGTTAGGAAATTTATCATGTTTAAGTATTTGCACGTTGTGGAAACTTTCACTCATTAACTTTTTATTTTTTCAAGTAAAATATATATCCAAATATAATTTAAAATTTTAAAAATCATAATTCTAAATATAATATGAATGTCAACTTTAAATCGATGGCCAAATAGGAGGTTCAATCTTCTGGAAAATTGCTATATATGGAGAATGTGAATATTTATTATTAGTTGTTTATTACTTGAAAGTGTTTTAAGTTGTTTACTCCTCTATCTAGGGGACTTTGTGGTCTGGTTTGGATCGGTTATTAATCAAAATCAAAATCAAATCAATCTAGTCGGTTTTTTTAAATTTCTAAAACCAAACCAAACTAAACAAAAAAAATAACCGTCGATTTAGTTCAGTTTTTCTAGTTTGAAAGTAATAAATTTTTTGAGCTATCTCAATAGACACAAAGTAGTACATGAACAATCCATGGGAAAGTTATTGTCGGTTCAATTAAGCAATATTAGAGTTAGTATTCCACGAACAAAGTAATTCAATTAAGAGAAAATGTGACTATCTTATGTGAGGTAGGCCGTAGGTAAAAACTGAAGTAATGAATTTTGATAGACTTGGACTTAGGATTGTAATAGTTAAGCTAACATTCAAGTGTTGAGCTTGAGAAAATTGTAAAGTTAAATACTTAAGTTAATCAAAATTTAACAAAATATTTATATTTTATTTATGAATAATATATAAATAATTATAAAATATACATATCTAATTTATCGGTTTGATTTGGTTATTTTGCGGTTATTATTTAGTAAAACTAAAACCAAACCAAATAGTATTTGTTATCAAAATTTAAAATCAAAGCATAACCAAATCAATCAAATATAGGGTTTTTAAATCGGTTTGGTTCGGATTGCGGTTCGTTTTAATTTTTTAACCATAACCATGAACAGTCCTATCTCTATCTCAGTTTTAATCGCATTTTTCAGGTATATTGAGAGTTGAAAAACTTTTGTATTGCAATTTTTTCAAATTTTATTTTATTAAATTATTAATTATTGTGACTTATTATATTTTTATGTTGTTTCATAAATGTTAATTTTTTTAAAAAATAAATTAAAGCTTCTATATTCATATTCATTGTCAAAAGTAGAAAACTTAACTCTTTAATATTTGAACTATGTTATATATATAAATTGGGATATATAAAATAATACACCATCAATATATATAAATATCATTTCATTACCAAGTCCTGTTTTATTTTCCAACTTATAAAACATCATATTTTAAAAAAGCCTACCTATAATTTGGATGATATAATTATATAAACAATTGTGTTCTCCAATAATATATATATGACTTAAAAGATAAAACTATATTGGAAATATTCATGGGACCGGAATCATGAAATGTGAGTGCACGACGACTGGTTAGCTGTAGTGACCAAATATTATACCTTCAACTTGCTGACTCGTGTCTTCTTGTTATGTAATTCTCTCAAGTTGGAGTATTTAAATTATATTTCTTTCGTTTCAATTTATGCAAAAATAATTTGATTAAAATATATAAATAAGTGAAGTGAGTTGAGAAAATAATTAAGTTTCGAGAACAAGTCTAGGAAGATAAGTTTTGAAGTTGACTGTTTGCATGTTTGACAACGTGGCCCACTTGACACATGCCCCCATATTACAATTAAAAAAACGTAAAATTTTGATGTGAGTATCTTATAGAATGATATATAAAGAATAGGAGAATTTAGATATTTTGTGGAGTTATTCGTTTTTGTGTTCGTTTATAAAAAGATTATACATTGATTTTTTAATGTAATTTTTTTTCATCATATTGTTCTATTAATTAATGGTCCGTAATAATTATAATTTTCTCTCTCTAAATATATATATATTTTTTTAAATAAAAAAATGTTATTTTTTTAAATCACTTTGTTCTATTCATGTGTTTCTCGTTATAATAATCAAATTGTTTGCATTTACTTCGTAATTTAATTTATATTTTTATCTTGATTGTCAAGAGTGCATTTTCATGTTCAAAATAACTCATGTTTTTTAATTGATTATTTTTTATTTAAATCAAACATCATCAAGACATAGTATACCGAAGCTAAATTTTTAACTTTTTACCCAAAAAAAAAAATCGTTGGAACAAATTTATCATATTTATTAGTAATGATTAAATTCTTAGATAATGCAAACATTTTTTCGAAGGATCCTATATATAACTACTAGATCAATTTTTTATATTATCATATATTTTCTAAAAGTCGACCAAAACCACACTGCAAAAATAAAAATAAAAAGTTAAAGTAATAAAAAATTGACTTAATTAATTTGACTTGATTTCAACATTTGAAAAAAACAAATTAATTAATTTAATTGGAAAATGGTCCAAACTAAATCACGGCTAATCCTACCAAAAATATTAAGTTTCAACTTTTGATAAATAAATATAATTCATACGAAAAAAATAAAATTTCAAAAAAAGAAGAAGAAAATATGGAATAGGAGAAAGAGAATAAAAAGATGAAGCCTTTTAGCCCCTAATTTTTGTAGTGGGACCCAAACTACACTTGGCAAAGTATGAGAGGATCTCATACAAGTATGGTCTGTTGAGAGGATCTCATACAAGTATGGTCTGTCATGTAATATTTGTGCCTCTCAAATGATAATTTTTTTCTATATCATATAGTTCCATGCTTTCTATCTTGGTGGCTAAAATTTTAAAATAAATTTTTACTATGGTAAGACTCAATTCATTTTATTTTTCAGTTTTTTCATTACATTTTTTTTTGTTAGGGTTTTGTTATGATTTTCTTACCTTATTTTAAGTTTATTTTTTCCTAAAAAAAAAGACAAAACATTACCATAAATATTTTAATTTTTCTTGAAAGAAAATATAATTTTCTTCTATATTTGGTTTATTCTTTCCTCAGAGGAAAAGTTTGAAACTCTATAAATTGAAGACCTCTCTTCTCATACCAAAAACACAAGAACATCCACAATATAGTTAATAAAGAGTTTTGTTTATGGGAGATTTTCCTTCAATAGTTTTAATATTTTTTTAATTAGTTTTTTCATATGTAGGCCAATTGGCTAAACCATATAATAATATTATGTTTTTAATCTAAGTTTTTGTCATCTGATTTATCAATATCATGATTTGCAATTGTAAGTTTCCACATGACGCCCTAATCACCTTCGAACCCAATAAGTGGTATCAGAGCACATGGTTTAATGATCCAATGGTTCAACAAGATTGAAGACAAATTCAAGTGGTTTCAAATCAATTTGCAATCAATGTGATGATAATGAAGATTTTTGTGCTACTACATGTGGAGAAAAATTTCAAATATATTTTCAACAATATCCTGTTGCTCTATCCTTTAAAACAAAATCATTTTTCAACTCATGCTTACTTTAGAGCATGAACTCTAACTTTCAACCCCTACAAAGTTTAATGCTTGGGCTTCACTTTTAACTCATGTATTTTTGCTTTTAACGCATGAACTCTACTTTTAACTCATGCATCTTACTTTTAACGCATTAGCTCTACTTTCAACTCATGTATATTACATTTAACGCATGAGCTCCACTTTCAACCCCTGCTCATAACTTTTAACACATGGCTCCAATTTTTAACCCATATCAATTTTTAAATCATGGTAAGCAACAATGATACATGAAGATTTTGTGAAGAACAAAGATTATCAAGCATGTGAAGAAGGCGGATCAAGTTTTGTCAAGAAAATACAGCAAAAAGGGGAGATTTGTTAGGATTTTGCCCTGACTTGCTTACCTTATTTGAAATTTATGTTTTCCTAAAAGAAAAGACAAAACATTACCATAAATGTTTTAACTTTTCTTGAAAGGAAAATATAATTTTCTTCCATATTTGGTTTATTCTTTCCTTAGAAGAAAAGTTTGAAACTCTATAAATTGAAGACTCCTCTTCTCATACCAAAAACACAAGAACATCCACAATGTAGTCAATGAAGAGTTTTGTTTATGGGAGATTTTCCTTCAACAATTTTAATATTTTTTTATTAGTTTTTTCATGGATTGGCTAAACCATATAATAATAATATGTTCTTAGTATAATTTTTTGTCATCTAATTTATCAATATCATTATTTGCAATTATAAATTTCCACATGACGCCCTAATCACTTTCGAACCCAACAGTTCGATGGTCCCAATTCATTATTGATTCATGTAATATGTAGTTGTAAAAACTCAAATTTGGCATTAGCTCGTAACTAAATATTTTAACTTTTAGTATGTACATTTAAAATACTATGTTTAAAATTTATATCTCACGTCATTATAGTGTTTACGACTTTGAATGTTTAGTTATCAAGTAAGACAAAATTGAGGTGTTTAGATGTGTATTTTCAAAGTTAGTATGATTATTTATCAGTTAAAATCAAATTTAAGTATTTATTTAACTTTTATGTCCATAATTACTTCATGCACGCAATATTCAATTAATTACTTCCTCTGGTCCCTTATATTTGTCACTTCAAAATTTTAAGAAGTATTAATTGTTCCTATCGAACTCCCAGAAAGCGTATTGTAACTAATTGATCAAGTAATGAAAATGTTATAAAAGGGGTTATTTAGCCAAAATATATCTCTCTCTACCTAATTATTTGTCAAATTTTTTTTACTTGTCCATTTTGACAAATTAAAAAAGGATAATTTTTTTTTACATATTATACCCTCAATTAATTACTTTGAAAAAGGTAGAGTTTCTCGAAAATCTTAAATTTTTAATTCATCCACTTCATAATTAATAGGGATAAAATGATAAACTCACTACGTCAATCATTATTTTTTCAATAAGTGTGCCATCAAAAATGGAAAAGTAATTACGACATAAGGAGTATCTTTTTTTGGTTAACCAAAATCTAACCTTTGGTTAAAAATATATACTCGTATATTTATTTAAATAAAGGGTGTGGTAAACTTCAAATCACAGATAAAAAAAATTCTGAGAGAACAATTAAAATGTGTATATTGATCCTTTTATGTAAAATTAAAGTTATCTAAGGAGTAATATGTAAACTATTTTTGTAAAAATACTATGTGCAAAATATTGAGCAACAATAATTAATAATAATAAAGAAAACATAATACGTGAATATTTACATTTTTATGGTTAGTAATTCATTATATCTGAATAAATTCACAAGTAAATGAGGGACCATAAACATACTTTTCACTTTTAAACTTTCTGTTTTTAACCAAATCTATATCAAAAAGACAAAATATTAGTATTTTGGTTTATCAATAATTGTGAGTAGGTACGTAGTTTACTTTTTTTTTATTCGATTAATTCTATTGGTCGAATCGATGACTTTCTTAGCCTATTTCTAAAGAACGAATTGATCAACTTGTATTTGTTAAGCATATGATTAAAGTAGCAAGATTAGACCTTCTTATCACTTTGTCGACTAGCTATAAACATCAATTCCCCTTCTCTTACTTAGATAGAGAAATAAGTAAGCAAAACTTTCATCCTGCTTTTTTATTTTTCTTAAAATTGTGAATTACATTGAATTTTGTCTTCAACCAAGTCTTTTCGTTCCGAAATCAAGAAGATTCATCACTCTAAAAAGTAAGCATTTTTTATTATACAATATTTTCACCGTGGATGATAGAATTCCTTTAGAAAGAGAAGGCACGAGCAAAGCCTATTGATCCACCAATTTTCTAATCAACTTGTCGTCTAACCACACTCTATAATCAAAATAGAATTCTGGACTTAGAATCATCCGCTTTTAGGATTCCGAAAAGTAGCGCCTAAACTAATCGAACTTGCTTGAAAGATAGGCTTACGAACTTCCATGTTGATTCAATTTATTTTATAGCAGACTCTTCCCCATCTTGTAGTTGAGCTTGACCTCCACCTTAGGCCTATGGAATCTTTTAACTTTTGATTTAAAATTATTATTAACATTCATTTGCTTTTGTAGTCTATAACGAAGTTGTTTACTTGAATATTTTTTATTAAGTCATATGTAAAATTAATTTTAAAATAAACTTAATTGATATAATAAGATAATATTATAAAAAGAATAATTGTTATATATAAATCTTAGCTAGGTGAAGAGCCATATAAGAAGGTATAACTTACCTAAATCCCATAGTGTAAAGACCTAAATTACATTGTATCCCTACTCTTTTCCAATTTACAAAAATCCCTCAAAATCAGTGTTATCCAGATACATAGCAAACAAGTCGGATACATTAATTCCAATACATTAAAACAAATTCAGTTGCACTTTTAAAGGAAAGGTAATCAATTTTGAATGTGAGTTCCCCAAATCACGCTAATCAATTTGTTGTCAATCTTTCTCAAATGGTAACTGCTTCAATTATTTCAAAATTCAAATTTTCTTCTCTCAATTCTCTTCCAAATCCTCCTAGCTTCAAACAATTCAATCAGAAGCAAATCCTTCCAGAATCAACAAATTCAATTCATTTTTTTCTCTCTATTCATCGTCTCATGTTTATCGAATAATCATTCAAATCAGATTCAAATTTATCGAAAATTTGATATGATACATAATGAATAATTGTTGGGCAAATAATTTCTTTTATGAATCTCAAATCCACCATTGCAGTAGATCGATGAGATGAGGAAAATTTGAAAATCCGATATATAGTAGAAGGAAATCCTTATGAAATCTAAGAAAGTGGGGATTTCCTTCCGGAATCTGAAGCAAATCCTTTCGGAATCTGAGAAAGTGAGGTGAGGTATGAATGATACAAAAGTGATGAAATGGTTGTTGGTCAAAATATTGATTTGTGAATCTCAAATCAACCATTGCAGCTGAATTAAAGATTAATGAGTTGAGGAAAAATTTGGAGATCTGATACATCGTTGAGGTGAAGAATCAAGAGTTTGGATTTTCAATGTATCCGTTATGGATTGATACAACAAACATAAACTCTAAAGAAATCCATAGCTTTGATGGATCATTCATACCTTTTATAATCTTGTGTAATCGTTTTTTGAATTTTATTTCTGAGATGGATAGATTTATCAATACATTACCATTTATGTATTTGGTAGTTGCTACGTATCAGATACAATTAGCGTAAATTCGAATTTATGTATCATGACTAAAAAATTGTGTATTTGTTCATGCAAGAATAGAATGTTGTGTATCCGATACAAAGCAACACCTAGATACATGACAAATGATACATTTAGTAGAAGTTTTATATCAAGTATCAAAATTAATATTTAAACACGATACACTGTGTATGATAAAATTGTAATGTATCATAGTGTTGAAACAAAGGCATTATACATTAATTTAAGAAACAAAATTAACTAGATACATTAAAAATCTAGTTAATGTATCCCAAACTATAACCGTAAGATAATTTTGTAATTTGAACACGATACATTGTACATAATGAAATTGTAATGTATCATAATGTTGAAACGAAGACATTATACATTAATTTAAGAAACAAAAACAACTAAATACATTAAAAATATGAACACATATATATTTAAAAAAGATGAACAAGTTAAAATAAGGGAAAAAAATCAAATTGATATGAAAATTGTAACTAATAAAATTGTAGAGAATCCTTTTGAAAATCAAATTGATATGAAAATTGTAACTGATAAGATTGTAGAGAATCCTTTTGAAAATCAAATTGATATGAAAATTGTAACTGATAAGATTGTAGAGTGAAATTAGGGAGAGATTAAAGGAGTGAAAAAGGGAAGAAAATCATGTGTTAAGGTTGAAATACTTATGTATCCGTTTGACTTGAGAATTGAAAAAAAATAAGAAATTTTGGAAATATTTTAAAATGATAGGGAATGATGGAAATTATGGAAAATAAAGATGTGTATATAGGTAATTTATCCTATAAGAAAGTATAAACTTGAGACCATTGCCCCTTCATTAAAAAGAAACCAATTAAATGGACACCAATCACGTTGGAGTAAATTATAAAAAGTCATAGAGAGAGGCCCAATGTGTTGGATCCCAGTCGTCGTTTTTTATGGTTATAAATTTATAAGATGCAACAATAAAATTTTATATTTCATCTTATGACTCAATCTAACGTTTGTTTTCTCATTTAAAAAAAACAAAAAGATAATGAAATACTGAAACCACTCTTTTCTTGAATTATACATGCATAAGGGCAAATTGCAAAACAGGAAAAATAAAGATATGACACAGATAAAAAATAAGTGAAATATTCAAAGAAAATTGTTGCCTTTACCCCTCAAACCACCCCTCAGTAAGAATAGTCCCTCAAAAAATATATACTATATGTTATTTTCTTACTATTTGTCCTTTGAGCAAGAAAATTGTAGTATTCGTACTATATTTTTTTTTATTTAACTCAGTCACATATATTATTTTGTCAATACTAGATATTCAAAATCTAAAATGAAAAGTATTCATAATAGAGAACGTTTTTCCGGAACAAAATTTTATATAATCGATGCAAATTCAAATTAGTCACATTTCAATATGAATATCAGACATCAAATAAAAAATATAAAAAAGAAGGAAGCTTTGAAGTATATATCATCGGAAGACTATTGACAAACTATTTTGTATGAATTAAGCATAGACCATAAGCGATGGATTAGAAGGACAATTATATTTTCACTAAGAGAGACGTAAGATCTATCTATAATTATATTTGACATCTTTCATATTTGCACCTCTTTTTTTTTGGTTGAAGTATCCACATATTATTAATAACACAATTTCACAAACTAAACAAAAGAAAACATGCACCACCCAACCTATCTATATATGTTTACCACTAATTGTGCTTATACAATAATGTCTCTCTGGATTATATCTTCAATCCATCACTTATCTTTACAAGTATGTTTCCTATGTATTTTCTTCCTATTATATAGCTGCACTAGGTCTTGACATATCAGGATATTAGTCACAAACGCACTTTGATTCTTTGAAATTATATTTAGCAACACTTTTTTCAATTTGTGACACAACATCTTTGTCATCACTTTATAAATTGTGTTATAACATGCGCAATTGGTCTAAATTTACTTACATGATCAACATGCGCAATTGGTCAAAAATTCCTGTATACTTTACTCCTTTTAGCATCTTTCCTGTTTGGAAAAATTCTAGTACCCCTTCAGTCGTATCTTTACACTAAATATTATATTTGCATATTTTTAGACCAAACTATATATTGACGATATGAGTATTTTTGACCAAGCTATTAACTGTGGATATTTTTTACCATTTTCTGTTCTTTTTAATTGGGATAGTTGCTCAATGAATTTCATATGAGATCAAAGCATCAAAGTCAGTATACATATATAACAAAACTCGCTATAAAAACCATAAAATGTTCAGAAAAATACTACCACTATAATGAGTTGGCTTGACTATATTTTTATTTGCATCATGTATAAGTGTTTATTTTTAGAATATCCAGTTACGCTTTCATAATTTTATTTGTTTGATATTTTATTAAACTGGGAAGAATTTTCATCAGAACTAAAAGAATTTACGCTTGTATTATGTTTTCTCCTAGCTTATTACTTATTAGGATGACATGTTGATTTACCATGTCCAGTTTCAAGAATAGAATAACGGATTGAAAAATATTTTAAAGAATATTATTAGACCCAAAGAGTAATGAAAGAAAGATTCTTTCAAAAAATATTTTAGGAGTTAATCTTAGATTTCAGAGAAGGGTTCGTGACTGGTACGATGATATTTCATGTTATCTTGAAATTACTTGTATCATAATGGGAGATTAATTAATATACCATTGATTCAGATACTATAAAGGAAATTATTCTTATAGAACATATTGCATGAAAAAATCCTTTAGCGAAGAAAAATGTAGCCCTTAAAAGATGCAAATCTCAGCATTATTAGATAATTATGATCGGAAAACAATTCGATTACGTACGATATAATAAAAAAATCACGATAAGATTCTAATCTGATCGTTAAAGAACCTTACAAATAACAAGATTTATTAGATCAGATTTTTCCTTTGTTAATTATCATTTTCAATATAATTGTTAAAAGCTATAATAAGACAAACAAATTTGCACTACGAATTACAAAAAAATATACTCATCTAAATTGTACGATATCATCGTATTTTTTTTTAAACTCCTAATAAATTAAAGAGAATAAAATTGAACGATTCTATAAAAACTTTAAATTATATCATTTCTTAGTAGAGCGACACCTAATTTCAAATTTATGCGCACATTAATCATGTCACGCGTAGCTATTAAAATGAAAAGAATTGCTAGCAAAGCAATAAATTTCACTCAAATAACTTGCATACATGTTCCTATTCACTCTAAAAGTACGTACAAATGTGATTAATATGTGCATTAGATCGATTGTCAAGTGGTAGGTGCAACAATATCACAACCATATTAATTTTTTGGGCTCACCATACTGACTATGTGTCTCATGACTAGCCATCCTTAAGGTGATTTAAACATTAATTACAACGTACGGTGTATTTAGGCCGGTGGATGAAAAACAGTTTAGCTGAAAAGTTAAGAGCCCATTTGGCAATCTTCTCCTTATTTTCTTGGTCAGATAACAATGTTCTTACTATTACCACATCAAAGAGGATAGCTGTTAAAAACATAACTCAAAACATGGTAGTGGAATAATTTAGAGTTATGTTTTAATTTTGAGTGTCTTCTTGGATAGTTATAGCGGTCCATAGGTGCGAGATGTACTTTGTGGAGGGGTGTGTGTGAATATATATATAGTCCTTTCATATAGTGATCATTTAGCCCATGGTTATTGGATGAACGATGCAAGGCCTTTTCTTACTATACGATATCTTCGCCATGGATGATAGAATTCCTCCTGAAAGCGAAGGCAGGAGCAAAGCCTATTGATGTGGCGGAAAAAAAAGTAGCGTTTAAGTCAAAAATAAAGAGTTAAACTTAAATGACTTTTAAGTCAAAAAATTAAAAAAGTAGGGGGAGTCCTACTTTTGGTTTTTAATTTTTTAAAGTCATTTTACAAAAAACTTATTTTAAGTTATTTTTAACTTTGTCAAACACTCTCAAAAGCTAAAAATGACTTAAAAGTAAGTTTGACCAACTTTTAAGCCAATCTATACAGGTTCTAAGTATCGGTACGGAGAAAATATTTTCTGAAAGATAAGTGAGTTTTTTTGTTTAGTTTTTTTATATTTGATAAGTAAGTAAAAAAATATTATTCTAAAAGTGTTTATATATATATAATTTAGATAAAAACTATGGGTGAGTGGAAGAGCAAGGATGAGGGCTATGGAAGGGAGGAGTGAAGATGAGGTGAGTTGAAGGGTGAGGAACACACAATAAATATAGAGTAACATTAGCGGAACTAATTTTTTCTACTTTCATCAGAAAAATTATTTTTTTAATTTAAAAAAGATGGCCACCAATTTCTGCATCTTCTTCGTTGCGTCTTCTTCTTCCTTGTTCTTCACCTTCTTCGGTTGCTACTCGTCCTTCTTCTTCTTCTTTAAAATTTGACGTACCGCAAATATAACGTTTTGAGTGAATTATGTATCGATCAAAAGACTTGAAATATTTAGAGAATTTCATATCTAAAATTTGAGAGTACTTAGAGGTGATTTTGAGTCGATCGAGATTGAATACTCAGCATTGTATAGTTAGTGTATACTTCACATATAGTTTTATATTTAAATTTTTGAGTGTATGATAATATTAATCAGTGTATAATTCATGATTATAGATGTAAGTTATATGTTGTATAATCAGTATATACTTTCTATAATTTTTGGAAAACTATATTGTATAGTCATTATATACTTCTTATATGACTTTTGGCTATTTTTTATGTAAATAAAACATGACTATATTTATTATGTATTCTTGAAACTAATCTGTAATAAAAACCGGAACATATCATTTTGGGCTCTACCGTCCGAGATGAGTAAAGCAGACTCGAGAAAATATTTTTGACGTTAAAAGTTCTTTCATTTCGTTGGTATTGACTAATTCGAGTTAGTTGACAATAATTTTGATTATACTTATCACATGTCTGATCAAATAATCTTCACTTCAATAAATATTTTAACCACCATATCAAGTGAAGTGTCTCCCTTAATAAATCACTCAATTCTTCCTTTTCGTATGGACATTTAGAAAAAATATGTGTGTATACTTAACCCTTTAATTCTCTTAGGCTCATTTTCTAGATGTGCTAATGAATGTTTATGAGTTATGACCTAATTTGTGTTGCAATAGAATTTTTCATTACATTTTTTTTTTTGCAATATCATTTGACAATATTAGGCATAGGGGTGGACGTAGATGGTAGAATATGAATTTGGCCAAACCAATTTTTGTTCATGTTAAAAATAAAATGAACTACTATCTAATCTATTACATTTTGTTTCATTAATTAATAATTTCATATCATATTTCAAGTCAAATAGACCTATATATATATATATATATTATTTTTTTGCTATCAGAAACACTGAAATAGAGAGCGGGGGAGAGAGAGAAGGAGAGAGGCGAGTGAGATATAGTCTATGTATCCCTGATACATGCGAATACCAGATACATTCTGAAATACAGCGAGAGAGGGAGAGAGGCAAGTGAGAGAGAAGAGTAGTGAACGATATAGGAAAGAGGTGAGCGACAGGGTCAGATATATGCGAATTCACTTGGATACAAAGTATCTAAAACAAATTACTACTAATTTTGACCTCATGTATACATGATACATGTGTCTGAAAGAGGAAGATATATACACATATCCAAGGCTCAAAATATAGTAAGGAACTTAATATTACAAACTAGCATAAATCTGAGTAATTAACTCCTAAAGTAATAAAACTTGTGTTATTTGCCCTAAAAAATTTGTTCCGTGTTAAATATGTACTAATGTTAAATTTCAAATCTACAAATGGTTATTGCCCAAATTCTGCCAAGCCTACTTATTTAGGCTTTTTGGATGGACTGATTCAAAATGGATTAAGCTATAAGTTATATCTAAATTCGTTTAACTTTTTCCAAATTATTTCACCCAAATTAACCCATGTTTAGATTAACTAAATTGAATGGTTAAAATAACCTAAATTAATAAATGGAAAAAGTCATTAACACAATAGATTTAAATGGATTTGATGGATCATATTTAACTTTAATGAGTTAATGTTGCCGCCCCTAACCACCATTACATCATATTTCCAACCTAGTGAAAACAACTATAGAAGAGGAAATTTATATGTACACGTTTTAAAAATGATTTTAGATGATGTTTTCCTGTCATTCAACTGTCCTCATGTTAACTTATTAATGCATAGTTTAAGGTCCACAAGAAGAGAAAAATTAAGGGCTTAAGCTGCTAGTAGTAGGTATTCAATTGGGGTGGATTTAAAATAATTATTTTTTTCTATTCAAAATGTAAGTGAGCAAGAGAATTCATTTTTTTAGAACGAGTCTTGTAGTGCACAATTTAAATTTAATCGGAACTTTATTGCGGATAACGAAGATCGAATGATAAAAGAAAAGAAGAGAGGAGATATTCTCATGGATGGTAGCTGCCATTTATGCATGTAGAAAGGGAGCCTTGTTAGCTTAGCTCCTCAACGTGTTATATATATATATATCACCAAAAAGTTCATTTTTCAAGATTTTAGTAGTAGAAAAAAGATATTTTCTTTAATAATTGGTTAATTAAAATTTTAGATGGTAATTTTTATTTTTTTTGAAAGATATTTTTTTTAAGAAAAATGAAGAAAATAACTTTTCAAGTAAAAATAGAAAGAATAGATTTCATAAGTTATATTTCATATTAATTGTCAAATACCCATCAACACACCCCACATCGATCCACAACCTTATAGCTATAGAAGCGAATTTAAAATTTTGAGAGTATGAGTGCACTATTATGAAAATGTGGTTTTGAGATATAAATTCGACTGACTCGACCTTTAGCTTTTTATCACTAAATTCATTAAACATTTAAAATTTATAGGTCCAAAATTAATTCTTATTTTTTAAAATTATATTATTATTTTTTACTTAAATAGTTCAATATTGAAAGTATTGAGATGATTGAATCCATTTGTATGAATATCATCCACTTTACTAGTATTAACATATACATTTGATATATTTATATAAAACGTTATGATTATAAAAGAAAAATAGAAATTTCAATGCTACAATCTTGAAAAATTAAAAGATTAAATCAAATAAAGAAAGAAAAAAAAGCATATAATTAACACGTTAGAACTACCATATTCGATAACAATTTTGAGAGACACTATCCAATTTTAGAAAGAAAAAAATAAAATAATTATAAAATTTGAATTTCTAACTTTACCTAAAAAAATGTGATATACCTAATCATCATTACATGATATGACACTTTAGTTTTGACTTTATACATAGAAAATCATAATTATCCCATCAAACTTATATCATTTTTTTTTAAGTAAACACCTTAAGTTTGTGGGAGTCCTATTACCCCACGAAACAATTTAAATCCATAATAACTACACCCTTTTGGTCCATTTTCACAGTATCCGTGTTATCACGAAATGTGGGCACGTGAAGGGGTATTTATATATCTTCAAACCAATGTAAAAATGCCATGTGGCACTCTAAATTTGAATAGTATATGTTTTTTTACTTTTGTTTTTTTCAACTTTCTCTTTCTCTTTCCTCTTTTGTTCCCCAATTTCATCCCCTTAAATTGTTCCTCACCTACCGAGAGATTCCTTTCACCTTGCTTGCCGCCACGGATCAATCTCCAATGAAGTCATTATTATTTTATCATTTAATAAACTCTAATCCTCACCATTTCTAAAATCACATCATCATCATATTCAAAATCACTATACTGATGATGGGATTAAAATGGAGCTTTATAGTTCTTCTTGACCAAAAAAAATAGACAATAATTTCAATTTTTTCTAAAGAATAATTACATATCAAGAAGGGGCGTTGCTTGACTATTGCAATATGAAATGTGTGTCGATTACAGAACAATGAAAAAAAAACAAAAAAATAAAGAGCATAATCTTTAAAAAAAAAAAGAAAAAGGAAAAGGCAATCACAGTAGCGAGAAAATAGTGAGAAGCATACATAGGTCAAAAGATATTAAAAATTGTTTTTAAAAGATATTTCTAATTTCAATATTTTATTTGTTTACCCCCATCAATCCCTCTATCAGCCCCCAACCCCCTTCAAAAATAAAAAAAATTAGGTTTGTTTTTTAAAAATATTTTCAACTTTAAATTTTTAGTTTTTCATCCCGATCCTCGATCACCCACCCCTTCTCCGGTCACCCCCCCCCCCCAAAAAAAATTTAAGTTTGTTTTTAAAAAATATTTTCAACTTTAAAATTTCATTTTTTCACCCTACCCTTGACCCCCCCACCCACCTCCTACCCAGCCCCCCCACCCCCCCACCCCTGCCAGCCCCCCCCCCACAAAAAATTTAAGTTTGTTTTTAAAAAGTATTTTCAATTTCAAAATTTCATTTTTTCACCCCTACCCTCGACCTCCGACCCACCCACCCCCTACCAGCCCCCCCACCACCCCCAAAATATAATTTTAAGTTTGTTTTTCAAAAATATTTTCAATTTCAAAATTTCATTTTTTTCACGCCTACGCAGTCCC
>JAJOOD010019302.1:0-23795 GCA_029582525.1 Solanum tacnaense
TTTTTTTTTTTGTAATTTTCAATAGCAATTCTTGCTCAAAACCCAATCAAAATCTCCACAAACGACTTCAAATTGTATAGACTATTTTCCAACAAATATATAACAATATGCACTCGAACTTTTTCACAAAAATTATGTTCGAAATCCTAATGACCACTTCTTTAAGCTTGTTCAATAATAATGAGCTACCTTTCTAATTTGATTTTCATGATCACCCAAAGTCTTACAAAATCAATACTTAACCACCATTTGAACTCAAACACAACAACCTATCTAATCGATACCCTCAACTAACAAACAATATGACTTATAATTTTCAGATTCAACTTTGACGATATGAACTCGAAAATTTCAACAATAGAGGAAATATGATATAGTAGTTTATAATTTGTAATAAAGTGGGAAGTGTGTTGGGTTCTGAAGGGTGATCAGGGCGTCATGCGGAAGCTTACAATTGCAATCAAGACGGTGATAAATTAGATGACAAATAAAGCGATACTAGAACATAATATCATTAATATGAAAACTAATTTAAAAGAAAAATATTATAACTGTTGAGAGAATAAATCTCCCCATAAACTAAACTCTTTAAATGTCTACATTGTGGAAACTATTGTGTTATGCTATGAGAATACAGATCTTCAATTTATAGATCTCCAAAAAATTCCTCTAAGGAAAGAATAAACCAAATATGGAAGAAAATTATATTTTCCTTTCAGAAAAAGTTCAAGTATTTATGGTAATACTTTGACTTTTCTTTAAGGAAATAAATAAACTTCAAATAAGGTAAGAAAATCAGGGCAAAACCCTAACAAAGTGGCCTATATCGAGTAAGAAAGGTAGTTTATCAATAGAGGTAATTCCCACAAAATACAATTTTTTCTTTGCACGAAATTCTAGATTCGCCACTGAAATAAAGCGATAAGAATTAGCATATTGGGTTGCCCCACAATGATCAACACGAGATTTTATGAGACAATTTGAAATCAGTACATTTTGATTGGTTTTGAAATTTGACCCCAAATAAGTTATCCATTGATACTAGGAGTGGAGTTCAAATATAGAGAGCAATTGTATGTATAGTCTCTTTGATAATCATGGCCATTTGTTAAAAGATTTCAATCCCCTACTCATTAACAAGCTAAGATTCAATATCAACTTGCATTTTCTAGTGGAAAAAGTGTATATATTATAGTGTCTATAAATGGTTATTGGATTTAGTTTGTATCATGCCCATATGGGTCCTAGTGCCCATTTTGGGTGTGTTTGGCAGGAAGGAAACTAAAATGTTTGCTATGAAAAATGAATGAATTTCTTATTTTATTTTTTAATGTTTGATACGTTAATAAAAAAATATTTTGTTTCAGCATTTATATATAATTTGAAAAACACTAAGGTGGTTGGGATGGTGTGGGTAGTGGGAGTTTGGGGGTGACGAACAGTGGCAAAGCCAGAATTTTCATCAAGGGGTTCAAAATCTGAAGAGTAAACACAAACTAGCTGAAGGGGATTCAACATTTACTATATATACATAAACAAATATTTTATCCATGTATAAATAGTATAATTTTCTGTCGAACCCTGAACTCAAGGTGGCTCCACCCCTGGTGACGAAGGTTGGAATGATCAAGAGATAGGGATTAGATGCTGTTGGGATGAAGAGGAGACAATAAACTTGAAAGACTACTTTATGAAATCAATTTTCTCTACTCATACAAAAAATTCATTTTTCTTATTAATTTTTTAAAAAATTATTTTTTCAGGAAAAAGTATTTCGACCATCCCAATTTATCTCTTGAAAATGTAATTATGGTTTTCTAAGAGATAAATTGGGTGGGGAACAGAAAATTTGGCAAATAAAGCAGCTAAGAAAAATATATATTATAAGGTAGTATTACTAATTTCACTTCCCTAAAATGTGTGACACTGTTCACATTTATTGGAGCAAGTTGAAAAAGTGACAATCTCCACATATTCAGGGAATTGTTTAATTGCCTAAGATTTTTACATCAACGACAACGAACAGTTGATGTATGTATTTTATGTACGTTTTATCACTTAACATGCATGTTGTTACATCATTATATTACTTAATCGTGATTAAATGACGTACGTGTACATACGTATTTGGTATAAATAACAAATGTATAATCTATTCAATCTCAGAAGGATTTTTTAATATACATTTGATTTTTTTTTTAGGTTCGACTAATTCAAATTTTCACCACAAAGTCTCATTTTGTGAGGTAAAACATTCTCTACTAAAGACAATTTTATACTCGTAACTCAAACCTAAAATCTCTCACCAGAAAATCTCATTTGACTAATTTGAATTCTCACTAGAAAGTCTCATTTTGTGAGGTAAAATACTCTGTACCAAAGATAACTTCATACTCATACCTCTAATTAAAAATAAATAAATATTTACCACTTCACCGTAACTTAAAAAAACACAAAATCATCTCTATTTTCTCTTTAAAAAAAATCTTTCAGTATCCCTCTTTGTAACCTCTGGCCCGTCTATTGGCAGACCAATTTTAGTGTCATACAATGACAATACATTCTCTTGAAGTAAGTGTAAGGGGTTGGTGGGGTGGGGGATGTAAAAAGAAAAAATACAAGAAAAGGGGGAATTAACGATGACTATTGCAATAATAAATAAATATTGGGATATTTTTAAAAATTATACATTACATCACAAAATATTATTTCAATGTAGTCATATTTTTAGTTTATACATGCATAACTAACTTGCTTTTGCAATAGAGTAGTATTTATACACATGATCTACAAAATTATACATATCTTTATACATTTAGTCATGAAGACAATGCATTAATCTTGTATAAATATGTATAATAATAATGTATAAGAAATGGTTATACTATATTTTTACATAATGATACAAAATTATTGAATTTTGCCTACTATAAACTTCAACCCACAAAAATGAAAAAAAAATCCACCAATTATTACTCAATAAAAATTTGAAATATGTCCTTGGGATGGTTTAGTTAGTTTGGACTTTGGAGGGTGGTTATCCACACGGATGATCCAGGATCGATCCCCCTTCAATGCCTTCTAAGTCGAGCCTGTTGTGCGATTTATATCCCCTGTGTGGTTTGCAGGCTATTGCAGGCTATTACACAGTGAAATGTTTATCCGATGCGCACAGAGTGCTCACTCGAAAGATAGAAGCCGTGACAGAGATTGTAACAACTACGAATGATCCTAGTGTTCTTAAAAAAAAATTCAAAATACTTAACAATATCGGATCATATTTTTTTTTAAAACGTGTTATGTTGTTATACTAATCTATTAAATGAAAAAAGGTATATATATATATGGTGTTCTTTGTCTATTGGAAAATCAACTTTTATGTATCCAAAAAGAGCTAAAAGTTGTTGGACACGTCATTGAAGGTGCCACACAATTTTTAAAGCCCGAAGAAGTCTTAATTTGGGTGAAAAACTTGAAGGAAAAATTAGTTAGATAGTACCTTTTAATAAATAATTACTGATTTTAGCGATATTTTTTTATCTATTATCATTTATAGCAATACATAGCAATATTATGTTAAATCTGCAATATGTATTAAAAGTAAATTATGTATGCAATATATATGTAATATAACTGTTTTAAAAATATATTATGCTTGTTTGGTAAGAAATTGACACAATTGTATTATAAATGTATTAAGATGTGTGATAAATGTATTATCTATCAATAAAACTTGTATTATATGTGAATAATAAACTGTTCTTTGTAATATATATTAAAACTGTATTATAAATGTATTAAAAGTGATCTAGTGAAAAAAAATGTTATTGCTATAAATGATAAATATTTTTTCAATGTAATATACTTATATAAGTTTCCCAAATTTTAATGGGTTGAGTTATATACGAAAATGTGTGTATGAAATTTTATGTCATTGATATAATTAGATCGAAAAGCTTCTAAGAAAGTCAGTCGAATAAAATAGGGTCTTGCTTAATTGTGAAAGAAGGAATTTTGGTTAAAACGTAGATATTGTACCACAAGAATTACTGACATTTTACACCTACAACTTTAAAGATGAACCACTAATAATCCAACGCCTAATAAAAGTAGAGAAAATTTTAGAAATAGCAAACATAATACATATAATAAGGCTCTATAGCTATAGCTTCGATAGTTGCGCTCAATAGTTATAGTTTCATTTGCTATGGAGGCTGCGGTTTGTATATTTTTGTCCGTTTGTTTATTTCACTTATGAATATACAACTAGGGTAAGTATATACAAATTCTGTATTTAAACATTTAAGAATTTTTTAGAACTCCATTTGTATATTTCGCTTGACAATATACAAAGATGGTAATTTATTATGATTTTTTCATAAATCGTATACAAATAGCTAGGATAATCATATACAAAATTCTGAATTTGTACAATCAGGAACCAAATTATATACAAATAAGGCAAATAAGAATAATTGGGAAAATTGTAGCCGCGAATTACAATGTTCTTAAACTATAGCTATAGTACCTAATATATATAGGCTAAATGTTTGCTATTCTACATAATTTTTCCATAAAAGTACTATCAGAAACGAAAATATACTAGATAGGTGTGTACATGACCAGGTGGATTTGATTTTTTTTTTAAATATCGTGTCAAATCATTTGTGTCAAATTTTTAAATTTATAAAATCAAACCAAACTAATGCAACTCAATTTTTTTAACCTTAGATTTTTTTCCAAATTTGTGTCATTAAAAAGTCATAATGAAAATGATCATAATTTAAAAGTGGTAAATCATTATAACAAGTCTAACAAGTATTAATTACATGATTAAACATTAAAGAAAAATTAAATTAGCTTATGTATTTTAAATGTCTAAACCAATGTAAAGCTAAAGAACAAATATTTAACATTATTGTCATTTTTAATGTTGAATTTTTTATTTTTTTAGCATTAGTATTGATTTGATTTTGATTTGGGCTTTATTAGAGTTACTAATAGGAAAAGTTACCTAAATACACAACTTATTTTACCATATTCTTTGAATTCACTATCATTTGGAAAATTTATAAAAATTTCTACTCTCTCATATTCTCAGATACATCACTTTACGCGATGTATCGATAGGATATTGTCACGCCCCGAGCCTACACCCTAAACGTGGCCGGCACTCGAGAACCATTGTTGGCCCCAAGCGAACCTTTGACTTGGCTCACCTCTCAGCGGAAGACTTACTCATCAATAAATGAACTCAAAACATAATTTTACTCATAGTCTTTAAACGAAATAACTCATAATGTATAAGAACAATCACTGGCAAACGAACAACTCAAGTCTTAAACATTAACAATAGAAATGAAAAGATTCCTCAACTACTACTGTCTATGAAACCTCTACTAACTGAGATGAACGTCGGGACAAGACCCACGACATTCTAATAAACAATGCTGAAAATGTAAACTGAATGTGAAACCCTCCGGAAAGCAAGGAGGCTCACCAACTCTAGTTGAAACACGACTGGATCAACGGAGCGCCGGTTGATGATCCTGATTACCTGTATCTGCATCATAAAACGATACAAACCAAATGGCGTCAGTACATTGAATGTACGAGCATGTAAGGGGAACTCTAAAGCATACACATATAAGCTTGAACTAGAAGGAAAGGAACATACTTACCTCATCTCATCTCAACTCAAGGAATACCCAAAGATACTCAAAATTTACTCAAACTCAGGGATGCTTAACTCAGTTCAATATAAAACAGTAATAAAGATGCATTATAAAAAAGCTTTTAAAACAATAGATAATAACTCAAAGTATTTAAAAATACAATAATAACTCAATTTGTATATAAAGATACAAAACAACTCAATCTGAGAGATTCTCTAACCGACAACCATCACTATGAGTTTTGTGATGATACAACGTCTCGCCCACGCTACCAGAATTGTCTTATACCTTGCCGGAGTATAAGACATCCTCAACTAAGGGGATCCACTAAGCTATGCTTAAAAAGCAATAAGGAATCATCTAAAAAATATGATCTTTTCTACCCACGTTGGCTACATGGTTTATGAGGATTTTGAGTTGTTTGAACTCGTCCTCATATCGGTGCTCAATACTAGTCCCAGAATATACTCAACTCATATGTTTAAAACCATTTTCTCATCCTCAAACTTTAAGATTATTACTCAAAAGGTTTCTCTTAAAAGAGATAGTACTCAAAACTCCACATAACTCATTTGGAAATCAAAGTTTCCTCCTCATTTTAAATGTAAAAACATTTACTCTTGGAATACTTAGTTCCCATATATTCATTTTGAAAAATGAAATTCAACTCTCCTCATCCTCATACTTAAGCATTCAAGTCTTAAAACAAGTTTTAAAAGATTGTAAAAGACTCATCAACATGACTCGGAAGAACTTTCAAGACTTTACTCTTAACTCTACCTTGAATTTGAATTATGAATTATGAATTCAAGGGTTATGATTCATGTTATGAATGATCTCTCGATGTTTAGAATCAGAAAAGGGTGAAGGTATCCTTTAAAAGAACTTAGACAGGCCAACCGACGGAAAAAGGAGTGGGGGCAGGCGACCCTGGCGCCAACCCCTAAACAACAAAACATATTTTCTGGCGCACTGCTGGGGCGGCGCGCCAGCCCTTACCCAGAACTTTTCGATGAATTTTCTTCTTCGATTGTAGGCCCTAATTCACCTAGAATTGAATGGTTTCTTCCAAACTCACTTAGATTCGTTTAACCAACTTAATTACATGAAAATAAATCGAAAACAACCCTCAAACTCCTAACATCCATCTCAAGAATTCATCAAACCTCATTAATCAAAGAACGAAACTCAAACTTCAAGAAACTCATCAAGAATTCATCGAGAATTCAATATACCTAAACTTGTAGATGAAATTTGTGAAAGAAACTCATGATTGGCGTGTGGGTGAACAAACCCATCACTATGAAAGCTTACATACCTCGATTTGATGAAACAAATCCTCGATTCGCACGAAATCTTTATCGTTCTTCCTTTTCTCCTTTTTTCTCCTCTTGAACTCTCTTCTAAAACCCTAAGCGTAATTTAGAATTGTGAAAACTGACCCAAATAAGTTTAGACCGCTAAAGTATTACTAAAATTGTTTAAAGCTGATGGGGTAAGGAAAATACCAAAATACCCCTCATTAATTAGGGTAAATTTCCTTAACTGAACAGGCTGACTTCAAACGGGCATATCTCCCTCATCCGAACTCAAAATCTAGCAAACTCGATGACATTGGAAAGGAGATTCCAAGACCTTTCATTAGATATCTTATGGGCTACTTAACTCATCATTTACTCAAAGTTATGGTTATTTGAAGTTGATCCAAATCTCACAACTTAAGCATAACTTGATAAATTCTCAAATTAGCTCTTTCCAAATTAGTTCTTGCTAAACTTAGTTCTTTCTAAGGCGGGATGTTACAGATACATCCTTTACGTGATGTATGGGGATGTGCACGATGTATTGAGTCGTTGAGTGATGTATTCGAAATTGAGACACGATGAATCGGGACGTTGAGCGTTGTATTCGGAACTATAGGACGCGATGTATCAAAATGTTTTGGGACATATCCGGATTCCATCAAATTTAAGAAATTTTTGTAATTTGAAAAGGAGTAGAGATAGGATGCAATTAACTCTTAACACTGGTTGTTTGGTGTGATGGATAAGGGGAGTTAATCCCGAGATAAGTTTTAAGTAACCTCTAATCCTTTGTTTGGTTGCATAGCTTGGGGATTACTTATATCAGGATTAATAATTAGTACTGGGATAAGTTATCCCTCCCTTTGGGTGGTATAGTAATCCCGAGATAACTTATCCTGAGATAAAATATATAAATGACAAATATATCCCTTTAAACTCTATTTATACCCCACTTTTCACATTTATGTATAACTATTTTTAAAAGTCTTCAACCTTCTTAATCTTAAATAATTCTTTTACAAATAAAAGTTATTACTAAAAATAAATTATGTAATACAAAATTATAGTGCAAATCTTATTATAAATTTGATTTTTCACTAAACAAAAATATTAGCACATGTCCTCCGGATTCCCCCCACCCCCACCCTCCCTACATTATTTTTTATACCATGTATAATACTATTCACTACTCCTTATTTTTATGATAATTCTTCTTATTTTTCTATTAAGATATTACACTATATAAATATAATTTTTATTTATAAATTTATTTGACTAATTCTTATGTTTATTTATATTTTGATTTCTCATAAATTCTCTTTTACTTTAACAAACGCAAGATGGAAATTCTATTTTAAGCTAAATAAGAAAATAGTTTTATTTTTAAATACATACGGTACCATCGTGGGAGTGCACACACAAAATTATTTAAGCTAAAAAAGAGGAAACTATTTTTAAAAATGAATAATTAAAGCTCGCAAAGAATATATAAAAATAAATAAAAAAAATAAAGTGAAGAGTAATTTTGTAAACAAACAACTTGTTCTTAAAGTTTATGCAATGCATATTATTTTGAATACAACAAACCAAACACTCAATAAGAAATAATCACAGCATAACTTATCCCATCATAACTTGTTTTCAAACCAAACGACCCCTGAGAGTTGTGTAAAATTCTCTTACTAATATCTATGAATTACAACTTTTATGGGACCATTCCAAATTCCAAGTCTCAAAAACTTGAAATAATATGTTAAAAGATAAAAATATGAAAAAATATAAGAAATATTTAGAAATTATATCAAAGTAAATACTTTTATATATAAAATAAATTTTAAAAATTATATATATAATTTCGGATTGGTTTGGTTACATTTGACTTTCTTTATAGTTAAAATCAAACCAATTGAAATATAGTCTGATTTTTTTTTCAATACCAAATCAAGTCAAACCAAACCATTAGCCAATTTTTGTTTCTGTCAATTTAACTAAATGTGCAATTTAATTCAATTTTCGATTCTATTTTGTACAACCTAATACTACTAGACATCTTTCATGCTTTGGACGATGTTAACTTTGATCGAGCGAATAAAGAAGATCACTCGGCCTCGTTAAAAAGACTGAATTTGTTGGTTATTTGCTAAAGAAATTGTCATTTGCTTAGTTCGTATTTATGTAAGTCTTTATATTTGTTGGTTTTTTTCATTTTTGGCCTGATGGTAAAGATCAATTACGATCGCCAGCCAAAATATACAAAAACTTATACAATAGTCATGTCATATATATTATGGGATTTTTTTTTCTAGTTAGAACGGTTTGGTACATATATTCATATTTGATATCAAATATATACATTTGCCAGCTATTATTTTTCGACGAGAGAGGCAAATCCTTTTATTTGTCCTAAGAAGACTAGTTATTTATAATATATACAAAACATATCTATTTATGTTATTTTAAAAGCATAAAGGTCCTTGCAAATGCAGATTGAACTTTTTTGTCTTTCATTAAAAAAAATTATAATAAAAAAATTTGTTATTTACTATTTTCTCAAATAATTGTCATTTAATTATTATCCTAACATTTAGAAGCTTGAAATCAAATCTTTACTTCTTCTTTTTTATAATAGGTAAGAATTCTTAATATTTAATACTTTAAAATTAACTAAAATTTTATTTCTTAAATTTTTAATTATTTGAACCATATAAAATGTCCTAACATTTAAGATTTTAAAATTAATATTTTCACCTTATATAATTCTTACTTATATTATGGAAATTAAAATATGAAAAAAAGAGGTTCACATTATAAGAAATAATTTTCAACTTTTTATATGAATATTTATGGTTTAGATTGATAAAACATTGTTTTGACATCTATAGCTACTTTTGAATAACTTTGTTCTTTTTCTATATAGTTCTATTGATTGAATAAAACACGTACACTAAATGAGTACGCCTATCATGACTTGTTTCCTTGCATATTACACATTGCTGATTGTATTTAGCTTCTCCAACATCAATCTGGTTGTGGTTTCGACGAGTTCGACACAAATAACTTATATTAGCAATTCTAGCAAATGGTTTTTATTGTTTCTTCAACAACTACTTGTAAATGACGTGACATAAAAAGGAAGTTAGGAAGTACTATTTTATTTATTTATAACCGAGAAATCCATCTGTGATCCGCCCTTTGGACCTATCACAGCCTTCTAAACTCGATGGATAATGAGCCCTCCCCTATACCCCCTTCTCCACTTAAATACCAGGCTTCGCTTTGCATGGTGTGAGACTTGAACCTGCAACCTAAGCCACAAATCCTCCACCTTTTGCCACTCGAGCTAGGCCTTGGGGGCAGGAAGCTAATATTATTTAGATTGAGATTGAGAAATTTCTACTCTGAGATGGAGAAAACCTGTGCTTGATAGAATGTGATTTGAATTATGACAGGACTGCACATTCTGAAAATGATTTTTGAACATAAAGGAAGAGGAAAGAAGTAAACATTCAAGCTAGATTATACTTTGTTTCACTCAAATTTTCATGTATGTTTATTTTTACGTTGCAATAGCATCTATTACGTTATATTTCTTTCTTTCTTTAATACAAAATACAAGTTCCACATATTTATTGATTGCAGTACCTCCTTGTGACGAAAAGCCATAGGATGGTGTATAATCTTGAAAGTCACGCAGCAGGAAATTCTTCTGCACCTCGAGTCATTCTGAGTCGATCACTACAATTAAAGCTTGGACTTGACGATTTTCCCATCATCGAATGTTATCATCACCTTGCCAATTGCTCTCCTATCTTTGAGAGCAGTAAAAGCAAGATGGGCCTGCAAAAAGGCAACAATAATGTGCGTTGTTTCAATCCTATAACAATCAACAAAAGCTAAATCTCTACAATATTTGTAAGCTTAAAAACGCACCTGTGACATAAATATGTAACATAGCTTCTGAAAAATACCTACACTTACCATGAACCCTTTCAGATGATATCATAATGCAGTTTCCTAATTTTACACTTATTTTGTATGATGACTTCTAAGTCGCATAATCATCCCAACAAGTGGTTGCTTTGTTGGAGGTGTTATATGATTACAGTTAGTTTAAAGATATTCCTTACTTTGACGACGTAGGGAAAGAACACCATAGTTTCCAGCTAAATTTGCCAAGGCATGGTGGAAACCACTATGCTAGGTTTTCCAAGAGCATAAACAATGAACTAGCTCCCTAACGCCTTGAAAAAGTCATAGCTGGTTGATCTATATTTTATGAGGCAGTAAACTACCACTTTGACATCATTTAAGTGAGCTACACCTAATGATCTCAAAGTGAACACTTAACTTTGGGATTCAATGGTTTATGCCAGCTAATGTTGAGCAAGCTCTATGTAGTTTGAAGGGTTAGAAGGCTAGAAAAAACCGAGGAGCAATTGGAAGACCATTTGCTTATGTATTATGTAGACAAAGTATAGCTAGAAGGAAAACGTAGATGCTCTTAGGGGAGGAGATTATTCCTGTTCTGAAAAGCGGATGTATTCGTCTTTAAAAACACTTGGTGTAATTTCGAATTTGTATCTGATTTTGATGGAGCGCTGGATTTTCTGGAATCCATAATGATGGTACTGAGCTTCTTTTTATTATTATTTTTGTTTTGATAACGCAAGTGTCTGAACCAACTTGCACACACCTGATAACATCATGGATAGTATGGATAGCATGAAAGTTTTAGAGGAGCTTGATAGACACCAAATAAAGACATACAGTGTGTGGAAGGTCCACCAAAGTGAAAAGAAAGAAGAAAGGCTATGTGTGCAAGTGGTCATCTCTTAAATTCAAGAATTCACAAAAGAAGACAACCAAACAAGGCCCTTATCCCATTAAGAGTAAAATTGTAAAGAAAGCGTCTTCTTTATTTTCTGAGTAGAAATAGTAGTCTTTGGTATTTTTGGAAGATTTAGATTATAAAGATTATGATGAATTGAATATTTGAGAGCTTTGAAGCTTGTAGTTCAAGGGTGGAATCCCTTTAGGTTAAGTATAGCTTAGACTAAGCTACTTAGTGTAGCTTAGTTTGATGGGTGGATCCTATTGTTGATTGAAGATTCTTTGCTCTTGATTTCAAGTGAGTTTCTCTTTTCTATTGAATCCCAAGTCTCTACTTCCTTGGTTAAATGTTCAATTAGCCCTTCTTTCTTCCCTTATTTCTCATCTATCTTACTTTTGTATTGTTTAATTCCGCATTTAATTTCAATTGGATTCATCCCCAATTGGGATCCTTATCAACACCTCAACTATTCCACCAGGTACCTGCTACCTCCCGCCAACACAGGTACTGGGTACTGAGCTTCTTTTCATGAACAAAAGTATCTCTCACCTATCAAAAGAAGATAATTAAGTGAACAACTGGGGGAAACCAAAGTAGGGCCATTTTTTAAACTACTTGTGTTCTGCCCCAAGTGCGTTGAACAGGGATTTCTCATTTCACTCATCTCTTAAGAAAGCCAAAAAAGTCAAACCTGTAAATAACAGTTAATCCTTCTGTTTCTGCTCCTTTGCATTGACATAAATTTATTTGACTAAGAAATTATGCTAGTAATTGCAAATTAAGGGACTGTACATTGAAATGTATCTGATATCAAACATTTGAACTTAAACATGTGATATACAGTAGTATCAAATAAATTTATCTGATATCAAATAAAAATGCTTTACTTGGTTGGTGGTTAAAAGAGCATGCCGGACACAAGAAGTTTTGAAGAAAAAAAGGGCCATCATAGTTTCCAGGTGCTTCTTATGCAATGAGACAAATGAACAAGCAGTCATCTATTTTTACACTGCACTTTTACAGTACAACTTTGGTCTCTATTTCTCAACATAACAAAGACAAGTTGGACTATGCCGGAGCATACTGCAGATTTGATTAGCTGCTGGATGAAAAGAGGCAGCAAAAGTCAAAAGAAGTGGTGGAGGATCATCCCACAATGCATCTGGTGGACAGTTTGGAGAGAGAAATGGGAGGTGTTATGAAGATAGATCCAATTCCATCCAGAAAGTTGAATGGAATTGTATAATATCTTTCTACTTTTGAGGTAAAGAAGTAGGTTTAGAGGATAGAGATCAGTTTGTAGATTTATTAAGATCTCTGTAAGTATCTTTTTTTGCTATTTTTTTTTAATCTGACACTTTTTGATGGTGTCCAACATGTCCTTAATGCTGAGGAATATGCATTTACCGGTCTCAAAAAAAAAAAATATAGTAACAATTTAACATCTTTTGTCCTTGTCTTCTAAGGTTAGCGGGAGTTTGAGTCCTTAAGTTTGAATTATAGCATATAATCCCAATTAATTTTTAACATTTTTAGGGTTCTCTAAAATAAAAAAGTAATGAGCAATACTAGTGTGTTTGGTATGACGGAAAATGTTTTCCTAGAAAATAAGTGAATATCCTACTTATTTCTAGTGTTTGGTTAGTAAGCAAAAATATTTTTGATGAAGAAGTAAGCAAAAATATATTATCACAAGATCATTTATATGTAATCTAGCAAAATACTATGAAAGTAGGAGGGGGTGGGGTGTAGGGCCTCGGAGGCGGCGGGGTGTGGGATGGTCAAAGGGGTGGAGGTGGGGGTGGGGTGGGTTGGAAGGAGACAATGAACTCGTTTACCCTACTTCCATTAAGAAAGTCATTTTACTTGTTTTCCTAGAGGACATGTTATCCAAAATTTTGTCCAACCGAACATGCGAAAATTGGAAAATGTTATCCTCCATACCAAACACACCCTTAAGTTCTCTATTTTGTTCCTGAGTTTCTAAACTCATGCTATCAGTACGTCTGACAACCAGATTGTTTAACATAAGGGCAAAAAAGAAAATAACTTTTGCCTTAGTCATCAAAGGTGTCCCTTTGGGCCTGCCTCAACTCAGGATACAATACTCTGCAATTGGTTGTGTTTTGGCCTTGTAACTTACATTCAGAACAATACTAGGAAGATAGTTGTAGTGTAATTTGACAACCTTTGTATGAATTAAGTCCCATAGCCTCAGCCTTAATTTCTATTCTCACCGACTCTGGGAAACTAGATAATAGGTCCACCTGAACCTGGACTCTAGCACAACTAGGGCTGGTTCTACTAATGGTGGCCATATCTAAGTGAAGTGGTTTACCCACTGCTGAGGCTAACGTGAATAAAGATTCTTTTACAAAGAATGTAGGAAAAAGATTAGGAAACGAGATTCATGCCATAGCCTGCGTAGTTTATCTAGAGACTAAAAGTCGAATTATAGATTAGTAGGCGCATCTGAATATCTGATAAGCTATACCTTCTTATCCTTGATGTAGTATGCATGCTTGGACAGCAAATTGACCAAGTCTTTCAGAAGAGCACATCTAATAAGTATGTGCTTGTTGTGCAAAACTCTTATGCGACAAGTACCATTGATACCACACTACACAGGTATTCCTTTCCTTATATCTTTTATATCAGGCTAGCCGTACAAAAACTTACCAATCACTGCATATTGTAAGTGTTCGATAATGTTCATACGAGTAACTTCAGCCTCTGTTCATTATCTACTGGAACACCATTGTCATATTCAACTTGTCTCAACGGAATAGGCTCGATAGTAGTATTTGTAGGTAAAACAGACCGATTCAGATTGTTTGGATTCAATAAAGCACTATAGTTTATGACGAGGTTGGGGATTGAGAATCTGTAGGAAACTTTAGATTAGGATTTTGGGAAGTGGAAGAAATAACCACTGACATTTGAGTGGAGGGAAGTGGAGGAAAATAAAGATGGAAATCAGGGTATGGCTCACCACTGGGACTGGAGGAGTGGTGGCCGGCGGCGGAGGCATAAGTAAAGTTAGGTCAAAACAGTGGGTGTGGGGATGATAGAGAAAAGAACATTTTTTTCTCATATGACAGTCTTACAACATCCACATTACAACCAAATGAAAAGCCCTACTTGATCTTTACTTGAGAACTCCTATATTAGTGGATAGCAACAAAATAAGCAAGCTTATGGTACTCTTCTGTGTGGCACAAGAATTTCTTTGCTGAGTGCGAGTGTTATTGTTCTTGAACATTCCCCTTCATTTTGCAATTTTTGGCTTGATACCTTTTGTGAATCTGGGGTAATCTGTTTGGTGAGGCATAGGGATTCCAGGGACGCAAGAGTTCACTGTCAACACGTGACTATGAGCAAGAAAAGAGGGTGTTCAATTCTCTTGGTAGATCTAAGTCAAGTTTGCTGATTAACAAAGCTCTGAACTTATTTTGATATCCTTCAACTGTAGTTTTTCTGGGGTTATTTGTTTTTGCTCGAGGACAAGCAATGGTTCAAGTGTGGGGAGTTTGATAAGTCACATTTATATGTGTATTAATGCTTTTTCTCATATATGAATTGTTGAGTTTTGAGTATTATATGATGTAATTCCTCACTATTTATGTTGTTTTAATGATAAGTGTGCTATGAAGGAGACAAGGAGAAAATACACAAGATTCAAGCGAAAGAAATGCAAGGAATGAAAAATAATTAGCTGAAGAAATATTGGATGCAAAACAGCCTGGATCATTGCAGCGGTCAAGTTTTGACCGCTGCAACACTCCTTCAGGAATTTGTAAACCAGCCATGACCATTGCAGTGGTGAAGTTTTGGTCCTCACGACGGTGCGACTAGGATGCAGAATTTCAGCTCATCTATTTCAGCTCTGCGCGAGGGGGATATAAAAAGGATTTTTGGAGGAAGCTAGGGCGGAGGGGACAGAACGCATCTTTTGGATGAAAAGAGAGAGAAAAGGAACACAAAATTCCAAGTTTTGATGATAGTTTGAAGATTTATCACAAGTTTCTTCTTGGTTTTGATTCATCTTTTCTTCTATTCTCTTGAATCATGAACTTGTCAATGTTTAATATAGCAATGGTTGATTTCTCTCAACGTATGGAGCAAACTTTTTGTAATCGAGTTAAGATGAAACCTATGGTTTGATTAGTGATTACTTCGTCTTTTTCTCATGTGTTCACCTGATTTCTTGAGGAGATGTTAAATTATTAATCGCAAGAGATGATTGAGTTTCTCCACTGTTTAATTCGTTGTCAGACGTTCTACGGTTGTATATTAATCTATTGCAAGAAAGAATTAGTAATTCAACACTAGAAGTGTCACAAAGATATTCGAAAGAAATCAATATTTGTAGATCTATAGGGAATCATTGAACACTACCTTCATGTTTTATACTTTTTGTTCTTTCTTTTCATTGTATATCCGAAGGGAGTATGACTATTAGAAGGTACAAGAAGAATTGAATGTATTCGCAAGAAACGTTCATACTTTACGAAGGCTGGTGAAAGGAGACCAAAATCACTAATTATTCAACAGGTGGATTCGTGTCATGGCTCATTCATCCTCTCTGAATTATATTTGTCTACTTGAAGTGTGCCATTACTCTTCCTTAGTTAATTAATTTATTTAACAATCAAACTTCCTCAACTATTGGAATTCTCAAATAGTAATTAATCACTCTCAATTAGCATAAAATTATCCTAATCCTCGTGGGTTCGACAATCTTTGATACTATCTTTGACAAGCACGAGCTTTAGTTTTATATACTGGTTTTGCGCTCGCCAAAATTAATTCAGGTGAATCGTATATCAGCCTTTTCAAATGTGAAATACTAATTTCCCTACACATTTCTAGAATCCTTCTCTTACTTTTCACGGATTTAATAAGTAATAAAGGCCATAGCTTCTTACCTCTGCCAGGCTGAATGTATGAGAAATGTTGACTGTAATCAAACCCTTAGACAGCCAAGATAGAAGCTCCTTCAGAGAATCTCCAAGCACATTGGGTTGATGTATCTTATAGCTTCCCCAATACAGTCCGTGAATTGTCCAGTTCTGAAAAACGAAAATTTGTAGAAAAAATTATGCTATTACTATACAAGGAAAACAAATATGCTTTCTACTTTTTCTTTTGGTTTGTGGGGGGAGGTAAGCAGAGATTTAAAAAAAAAGTAAGAAAAGGGGTGACGGGGTAAACAGAGATAAAAAGTAAGAAAAGTCAATTGTAGCTCATGCTGCTTGTACTATTAGTTTCCTGGATACTTGGTAGTAGCTAGTTCATATAATGAAACAAAAGGTGGAGAGACCTGTGATGCAATTATTTAGGAGCAACATGTCTTAAAAGAAATCAGTTACTTTTATATGTCTTGCCATCCTCTTGTGACAATACCGTGAATTTCGACTCTTAAGATTCTTCAAGATTGAGAAATGTTATGCTACTAGCATGTTTCAACATAGTAGATGTGGTTTGAATTATGACAGTTTATATTGTGAACATGAATTTTGAACTTACTACTTGTATCAAAACTAATTAGTTGGTACAAGGAGCTAGTCGTGCCCACAACATGCTTAACTCAACTTAGCAGGCTTGGACATATCTAATTCAGAGCTACATAATTTGACCGGCAGATTATCTCAATTGGGACATGTACAAGTAAGAAGAATATATGGGACAAGATCTGTAAGATATTATACAGATGCTCCAATCTTCAACCCCATGATCAATTCTAAGAGATTAAACCTGGAAATTGGCTGCTATAAGAAATTATTCTCATCTTCTTCCATCTTTCTACCTCTTGCTACACCCTTCTCCTCTGTCCCATTCTGGTCCACTAGTTCTTCCTTCTTGCAGCCCTTTTCTCCAAACATTCTTTCAGTACTCTCCCACTCCCACCAACCCCTAAACCTCAATAAAGATCATAATCACTGGTTCTTGATGCTGCACTTTCTTATTGCTCCTGAAGTATTCAACTTTAATACTATGGAAAAATTTCAGCATCTGTTTCTCTCATCTATCTTTTTCTTCACCCAATAGAAGTTGCCTATGTTTGGGCATGTGCAAAGGAGGTGTTGACACCCCAATGAGGAGGTGCGAGAGGCCGGTTGTAGGGGGTATCCGGAGGGGTAGAGGTAGCCAAGAAGTATTAGGAAGAGGTGATTAGACAGGACTTGGCGCTGCTTCATATCACCGAGGACATGACTCTAGATAGAAAGGAGTGGAGTTCATGTATTAGGGTAGAAGGTTAGTAGGGATGAGTGTTGTCTTGCCGTGCGTATGTTTAGGCTTGTTAGTGTATGTTGTAGTACTAGTCATACCCTTGTGGCTCTTGCCATATGTTGTGTATTGTGTTTCAATTATCACATATTTACTGTTGTTATTGTTTCTTTCTTGTAGACTTTACATTGCCTTTCTTATTAACGACTATGCTTTCTTCATTGTTTTCTTTTTTTTTTACTTGGGTTTGATGCACTTGAGCCAAGGGTCTTTTGGAAACAACCTCTCTACCTCCTCAAGGTAGTGGTAAGATCCGCCTACACTCTACCCTCCCCAAACCCCACTTAGTGGGATTTCACTGGGTATGTTGTTGTTGTTGTAATAGAAGTTGCCTAGGAGCTAAAGCAACCTATTTTCCAAGTCCAGCATCACCTCTAGCCCAACTGTAATTTAGAGGGTGTTTGGCGAAGCTTATAAGCTGGTCAAAATGGCTTATAAGCACATTGCTTATTTGCATTAGTAAACACTCGAACAAATTAAATCAGCAAAAGCCATAAGTTGGTCACTCCCAACTTATGGCTTTTTAGATTATAAGCACTTTTGGTTTGAGTTTTGACCAAGCGTTTTTCTATTTTATTTCTAAATATTTTTTAAAATTCTCAAATACCTTCTTGAAAACAAAAAAGTCCTACCTTCCTTTCCATTCCATATTTGTTATTCCGACTTTTTCTTACAAATATAATTATACATTTCTAACTTTTTGAGAAATTGCTAGGGTATTTTTGTCATTTTAACAAAAGAACAATTATAACTACACTTTTTTACCAAACACATCTACGGCTTATTATCAGTTTGAACATTTCAATCCAAACACATAATTGCTTATATATCAAATCAGTTTTAGCACTTAAAAATGTTTTTCAGCACTTAGATACCTATCAGCTAATCCAAACAGATTCTTAGTACTCAGAAAAAAGTTTTGTTTTGGGGCAAATTATGTTGGGCCGAGGCCCATTTTATTGATATCAGAAAAAAATTTCTAGCCCTTATTGCCTTATATATTTTGTGGGTCATCGCAGTAGTAGGTCTGATAATAGTTGCTTTGCATATTTGTTCTTCATTTATTCACCATTTTGGTTCTAATTATGCATGTGCCCTTGTTAACAAGTAACATCATCAGTTGCCTGTTAAATCTTGATTCTACCATTCGTCCAAAATTATCTAGAAGCGAAATTTGAATCATAAAGCACTGAGGCAGACCAAATCAAGCACATCCTAATAGAAATTTTGTATTTCAGCTCAAGCAAATCAGATCTGGCTTGATTCTCTCACGAATCTTACTCCAAACTTGCAACACTATGCACCATGATCAGACAGGTGTCTTCTAACACTGCACATAATGAGACAAACTTGTGTGGGATCTAAGAATAACGCAATCTATGCATGTATCATTGTATCGTTAGAAGATCTTTACTTGGAAATGAAAATACTCAACAAATTGCTGCACTAGTAACCAACAATGGTAGCTGAAGCACATATAAAGTTGAATCACATGCATAGACGAGTCTGATAACAACAATTCACAGGCTTCACGAGTTCAAACTTAATCCATGATATAGCATGTATCCTACAAACCGAATTAAACAACAAACTCCAATAATTATTACTATTATTATTTTGAAAATGGAACTCCAATAACTATTTAATAGCCTTTTCAACTCTTTAACCTGTGTCCCCAATATACCTGCTTCACATACTACATAACCATCAAGACCATTTTCACTACTGTTCTATACCCATTCAATTCCAAGACAACAAAGAGGGGACTTACAGATTTCACAATTTAACATTACGGATTTAAGAAGCCTTCTCAACTCCAAAGTGAACTAACATAGGACATCAATTTGCAGTGGAAGAGGAATTTCATTATCTGAAGTGATACATCTTGGTAAGAATCTAACAAACTAGAGTAATACATTTTTATTGAGCACTAACATTTCTTGTACAATCAACTGCATTACAAGGAAAGAACCAAATGGGTAAAAGGGAAAAAAGACTAGGGTGCTTAGAGGCAATACCTTCACCAACGCAATGTTGGCTGGGATGACAGGTACTTCCCCACTTGCAAATCCAATAACCAGAATTTGTGCCCCCCAATTTAATAGCTTTAAGCTATCCTTTGTAAGCTTCCCACCGACTGGATCATACAAGACATCAACCCCTTTGAGCTTTCTTGACTTCAGGAAGCCCTTGACACTTTCAATGACGTTTGCACTGCTCAAGTCTACTGCATGATCAACACCTAAAGATTTCAAAAACTGCACCTTTTCATTTCCCCTAAGATTCAACAGACAAGACAAGGATAATTTTAGTACAAAAAAACTTAAACCAACTTTCTTGTACACATAAGAATCTACAAGTACCTAGCCACTGCAATAACTGTCGCACCACAAGCCTTCCCAATTTGTACTGCCGAGAGCCCAACGCCTCCAGCTGCTCCAAGTACCAGTAAAACCTACAACGTGTAACCAATATACGTCGCATGCTTTCAGGTGTATAAACAATAAATTATAAACAAAATGGCATAAGCCTTTTCTGCCCAAACAGGGAAGGTGACATACCTGTTTGGGACGCAGCTGCGCTCTATGCACCAGAGCCACATGTGATGTCCCATATGCAACAGGAAGTGCACCAGCTGCAACTAGATCACATCCATCAGGTACTTGAAACCTTCAATTACAAAACAAAGTTAATACACTTTTTGAACCATTGAATCAAAACAGAAAAGAGAACATCTAGTTTGTATCATATACAAAGACCAATCGGCTACCCTTCCCATTTTTAGCAAGTTTTAGTGTATTTTGAAATATATATGCACCAAGTACCAAACACAATCTACACTAATTTCAATTGTTTAATCAGTCAATCAATTAACTACACCTCAATTCAAACTAGTTAAATTGGATTATGTAACTCATCCAAATACATTGACATTCCGTTCAATTGGGCCCAAATCATTTCACTACTAATTGAGATCATTCCAAAACTGTTAAATAAACTAGCTTTCTACAGAAGAGAGATAAGGAAGAACTAACAAGTCGGATTCATCGGCGACGATGAATTGAGCAAATGAGCCAAGGGCAACAAAAGAGCAAACGTGGTCTCCAATTTTGAACTTAGTGACATTAGGGCCAACGGCTTCAACAACACCGGAGTAATCGGAGCCAGGGATGAAGGGTAAAGGGGGTTTCTCTTGGTATTTGCCAAGGACTTGGAGATAATTTGCGAAATTCAAGCTGGTGGCTTTGATTCGAACTCTAACAGAGGTTGGCGATTCCAAATTAGGAATAGGGTGGGAGGTTGAGAGATCGAGTGATGGATTCTCCGAGGCATTTGGTGGCAGAGTTGGGTCGCCCAGTTTTCTTACAAGTAGAGCTTCCATTTCTTCCCAGTATCTTCTCTTATGCACTCCAGATACCCAAGGTGTGTTGAGAAAATTGAAGGAAAGGTATTTTAAGTCTTGGATTAACTATTGGTGACAATGTTGACGAAACAAAGGTCAAAGACATTTAAATAGTTGATTAAGTTAATTGGGGATTCAATTAATATTTTCAAAAACTTATAATCTTTTTATAAATACAAAACAATCCACACACTAAATAAATAAACTTTTCACTCCCTCTCTCTCAAACACGTTCTTCTCTCTCTCGGCTGGGCAGACGATGATCTTCTCAAAAAATTGAAATTGCTCCGTTCTTCCAACCAGTTTCTTCGACAACTTTCAACTTCCGACGCCTAACTTTTCAACTTCCGATTCATCTATTCTAACCAACCAAGGGAACATTGATTTGTGGGTAAAGCTTTATTTTTTTGAAAAAAATTAGGGGTTTTAGTTCTTTTTTTTTTTAAAGAAATACTGGAATGAACAAATCGTTGTTAAGTTTTATTTATTGATTTCATTCTTTTTAGTTTATCAAAATGTTATCTAGGGCCTTTTTATTATCACTTTTGTATAGTATTTGTTGCTTGCTGTAGTTTAAGCAGATGCTTTAGTGCAATTTTGGTCAGTTTAGGTTGTTGGTTTAGTCTAGATATTGCTGCAGTTTTGGTAAGTTTTGGCTGTTGGTTTAGTGTAGATATTGCTGCAATTTTTTTTTTCAATTTTGATAGTTGATTTAGTGCAGTTTTTGTTGTTGTCTTGATGCAATTTTGGTTAAATTTTTGTGGTTGTTTTGATATCAGTTTTGTTCAGTTCTTGCTGTTTTAGTGCTGTTCTAATATAGTTTTTGTTGTCTTGTCCATTCAAAGCTATTTTGGTGCTGTTTTTACAGCTAATTTGGTAAGTTTTGGTCAATTTTCTGATGGAGTTTTGATCCAATTTTTTGTGGTTATTTTAGTGCATATTTTACTCTAATTTTGATTCATGTGGAATACAAATTTAAATAATTGAGATTCACTTGATTTTATTTTTAAAGTTAATCATAGACAAGTAAGGTAACCATGTTGGTTCGTTCTTTTATTGACTTTGGGTATTGACACTAGAAAGGATTTTGGTGAATACCTTTGCCAATTGTCATTGTATTTGAGATAGTGAAACAAGAGAGCTCATAATCCTTACACGATCTTATTAAATAAATAAATAACTACATGCCTAAATTTGTGTGTTAACTTGTTCGTACTAAATGATTGTGTGGTGATTGCCTTTAGGTGCATGCTTGCCGAAATATACCAAAAAACACTTTCAATTGCCCCCCTCTAATTTAACTTTCTAATGATGCACAAATTGTTTGTTAACATTTTTTCTATTTGTAGATAAAATGACTTCCAAAAGAAAAACAAGTGAATCACTTTTGATAAATCAAGTAGAATAGCTAAAGTACAACCACCATTAAAGGAACTCGCTGAACAAGTCATTCCACAAACAGATGATGTGTTGGGCATACACCATTAGGCTTGGGCATTTAAAACAATATTTTATCTCAACCAAGGATTCTTATGTAACACCCCGTATCAGAAACAGACCAAAAATACAGATTTTGAGAAGTTGAAGGTGCAACCCACGGTTGCCATCCACGGACCGTAGGTCAGACCACGGCCCGTGCTGGTGGTTCGTGGTTCACCACTGAAACTCCTCTCCAAACTAGCTCAGAAAAATTGGCTAAGTCCCGACTCACGGACAGACCCACGGTTCGTATATCAAACCACGGTCCGTGGTTTATGTCCGTGGATCGAGACCCCCTTTACCCAGCCTCTGACACAAACTACGGTCGACCAGCACGGACCGTCGTTCGATCCACGGTCCGTGGATGGCAACCGTAGATGAGGGTCAGTAGCCAGTTAGCTGAAAATTCTGATGGGTCAACTTCAGATGGTCATAACTTTTAGCACAAAATGAATTGTGTGTCCCATAACCTATGGTAAGATAGATAATTGAATCCTATTTCCAACGCCACCGAGTTTGCTAAATTCTGACCTCCGAGTGAAAAGTTATGCCCATTTTAGTGAAGCCCTATCGGGCAGACTCGACCGACGGTTCCAATCGACGGACCGTCGATTGAATGACGGCCCGTCAGTCTCGTCCGTCAGTCACTCCTACAGCAGTTAAGTCAGGGGTCTTTTGGTCTTTTCCTATTTCGTTTAACCCCTAAGATACGTCGTTTAAACCCTAAATCATGAGATTTTAATCAGTTTAAGCCTAGAAACATAACTAGAACTTATCCAAGTCAATTCATTAATCAAAATCTTAGAAAATTA
>JAJOOD010019303.1:0-22088 GCA_029582525.1 Solanum tacnaense
ATCATGAACTTACGTAAAGAGAATAATAAACCCAGAAATTCAACTTGAATTGCAAAGCCAAAATCTTCAAAACGAACTTAGGAAATCAATAATTGCTAGGGTTGCAAATTAATCTCCAAAGTCACCAAGTAAAACTAGAATAATAATTTCTAACCTTTAAAAATGAGGTTTACATGCCCTATTTATAGAAAACAAATCCTAAATTAAAAGGGAAACAAATTAAGGAAAGTTTGTTCAGGCACACGTCTTCATTCCACGAGAATGACTTACGGACCATCAATGGATCTACGGTCCGTAAGTCCCTTCCGTCAGCCTAGACTTAGAAAATATTTCAGCTTCCAAAAATCAGTTTCTCTGAAGCAAACGACGGACTTGCAGTACGGACCGTAGATCGATTTATGGTCCGTCACTCCCCTCCATAGCTCCACACTTGGAATCTTCAAAAATCAGGTACTGGAACTCTCGCAGTATCAATTTACGAATCTACAGTACGGTCCGTAGATCAATCTACGGACCATAAATGGCCAGCGTGGTTCCACACTTGGTCCGATTTCCCTGATTTGTCTTCCATGCCTTGCCTGATGATCTACGGTCATCACCTACGGACCGTAAATGGACCTACGGTCTGTAGATCACCTCCGTGAATGCCCTTTTTTGCATTTCTTTCAGCTATCTCTATAGTTCCGCGCCTGAACATCTTTCCTGCAAAATATGATAAAACCACATAAAAACCAATTCAAAAAGGCCCTAGACAAACACAACTTGTAAGTTAAATGTATTAGAAATACCGTAAACTCACGGTATATCAACACTCGCTTGAATGGTTCTTACCACACTTTGGACAAGTTGGGTAGGTTCTGGTGCTTGAAATACTCCCCTGCGACTTAGAGCCTGATGCCCTACCTTTATGATCCTGTCGGAACTTGGAGGATGGAACACTAGCTGATGAAGGTGCTGGAGCTAAAGACTTTGTTGAAACTGCAAGCAATATCCACCACCCAATTTATGTTGAGAATACTCATAGTTGCCTGTTCTATCCTTCTTATTATCCTTAGCATGTCCCCTAAGCTTATCTCCCTTAACCTACTAAGTATGAGTCATGAGCATAGAGCTGTTTATATTTTCTAGCAACATAGCATTCCTACACTCAGTTTTCACTAAATAGGATACCCCATATAAAAACTTATTCATTTCAACCCTGGAATTGGCAACCATGTGAAAAGCATACCTAGAGAGTTGGGTGAACTTGAGTCCATACTCTTGGACTGTCATGTTACCTTGCCTCAAATTCATGAACTCTTGAGCTTTTGTCTCCCTCAACTCTTTTGGGAAGAACCTGTCAAGAAAAGTCTCACTAAAGCATTCCTAAGTGATAGGAGTTGCATCTGTGCCCCTTTTCTCTATCCATTGAGTATACAAAATGTAAGCTACATCCTTAAGCTGATAGGATGCCAACTCTACCCTATCATTCGAAGTAACTTGCATCACTCCAAAGATCCTTTGGACCTCATCTATAAACTTTTGGGGATTGATGAGTCCACAAATTGGACTCATTTAGGGCTATATTTTAATATAAAATGTTTCCTCAAATGCTTATTTTATCTCAATATTTGATGAAAACCCTTAAGTTTCAGGTATTTGAAGTTAGAAGGAAAGCATGGGCACTACGTCTCAAAAAGGAACGAAAAGGCTAAAAGGAACGAAGAAATGAAGGCCTGAGGATCGCCGAGTCCATTTGGCGAGTCACCGAAGGGTCTTCCTTCGCCTTTTGCTCTAGTGTGCTGAGCCTTCAAGGAAAGGATCAGGTCGGTGGAAAAAAGCAGCAGTCGGCGCATCACCGAGAAGTTCTGCGAAGCAGTACCATGTCGCCCAATGACCCAGAGCACGATGATGTTGAAGGCTGGTGCAAGACGGCGATGAACTACACCAAAGGGCGAATCACAGAGTTGATCGGCGATTCCGACTAACGATGCCTAATGATCCCCTACAACACAAATCTGTAAAAGTTATAAATACTAGTTAGAGTTGTAGTTTTAAGTGTCGAACAATTATTATAATTTTCATATAGAATAGTACTTTTAGATATTTTTGCTCTAAGTTTGAGAGGGTTTTGAAGACTTGGAGTTCCAAAGGGTTTCATCTTCAAGATTTGGAGTTGGGTCTCTTGGATTCTAATCTGTGAAAGCTATAAATACTAGTTAGAGTTGTAGTTTTAAGTGTGGAACAATTATTATAATTTTCATATAGAATAGTACTTTTTGATATTTTTGCTCTATGTTTGAGAGGGTTTTGAAGACTTGGAGTTTCAAAGGGTTTCATCTTCAAGATTTGGAGTTGGGTCTCTTGGATTCTTCAATTTTAGCATGTATCAAGACTTAAATATTCATACTCAGTTGAATACAAGCTCAATTTGGTATTAATTTCTATCGCCTATACATGTGTGGCTGAAAACCCCAATTCTTGGGGTGTGATTTAGCGAATATGGGTTAAGCTAATTGTTGGGTCTTGCTTGCTGATAGTCTATTCGTAGTTTAAATGTGATTTCATTTAGTGGTTACAGATGAATTTAATTAATTTATAGTTGCAAATACAAGTTTATTTATATGTTTTCGGCTTGCGAGAGAGAGGTCGTAAAACTAAGACCACTAGATTGATGGCCAGTGTGAGTGGGTCGACATGAGGTTCAGCTCAAGAGAGTGAACCCTAGTACCATGTCCACACACTCAGCTCGAGAGAGTGAGTGGGTTAAGGTGTAGTCTATTCTTCATGCGGCAAGTGTGTGTCCGAGAGGAACGTATTTGAAACGGGGTAAGTTGCTCGAGAGAGAGTTTATTCCCCTGAAAGTCTAACCTAGTCCCAATTATTCTATGAATCTTCTATCAAAAGCATGTACCCAATAATCTAGCTTAACCCGTATTCCCGTCACATCCCAAGGATCCCCTCTCATTACTTAGAAACCGTTGTTTATTTTGATATTTTTCACTCACTTGTGATAAAACCCCATTGTTAATTTACACTCTTGTGTCCCCATTTAATTTACAATGTTTTTAATCGTTAATGTCTTTAGCTATGACTAGTTAGAATTAAATTTTATTTTTCTATTAATTCTCAAAACCACTCTCTTGGGAATGATCCCAACCTTTGCTTGGATTACTAAACTATTGTGCGATCGTAGACACTTGCATCGGAAGTTGTGTCTTGATTACGCAAACATCAAAATGGCACCGCTGCCGGGGAGTGGTGTTACTTGAGAATTTTTAGATTAGTAGAAATTTTTTTCTTCCTAGTTGTAGTTTTACTAACTTTGTTTTTAGTTTTGTTTTGTTGATTTGTGATTCAAAAGCAGAGGAGGTGAATATATCAACCAACACTTGCAAACTAATGGAATTTCCTCTATTAGAGGTAATGATAATTTGGGATAGAATCCTAATCTTCAAGCAATTGGAGGGAGAAAGGGTACACAAGTCATGGGCAAGGTTTAAAGAACTGATCACTCAATGCCCAATTCATGACATTCCCGACATGATCCTTGTTGACTGCTTCTACGGAGGTCTTGGCCCCAGAAACAAGAGGATGGTCGACCAACCTTTTTCGGGTGATATTACAAAGTAGTCATATGTAATGGTAGTCCAACTCCTTGACAACATGACTAAAATGAACCAAGAAGGAGAAAAAGACTTAATAATGACCGCACTGATGATTCAGATGGATGAGTTGGCCAAAAAGATGGTGAAGATCGAGGCTCAGTGCAAGAGAAAGGATAAATATTTCCCTCCTCAGGAGCGAACAAATCTTGAGGACAATGAAGTTAAACGCATTGAGGGAATGCTATCAACCATTCTCCACAATGCAACAAAGTAAGATAGAGAGCTGGAAGAATTGAAAGAAGACATTGAAGGGGTGAAGCGAATGATTTGGTCTCATTCTAGAGCTGTTTAGCTGCTCGAGAACCTTATGAGTCATGTATTTCCTCAACTACATTCACAGAAAAATAGGGGGATTGCCTAATGATGATATGGCTAACCCCAACTTTGATGTTTAAATGGTGACTTGCGTCGTGCCACGACATTAACTAAGGCGTTGTTTGGGAGGCAACTCAAATCCATTTATTGCTTTCTTTTACTTTGATAAAATAATGATGCGTTGATTGTGCATATGGAAGTGTGGAGAGTGAACGAAAAAGTGCAAATTGGCGCACAACAGGTCCAATCAGTGAATCGTTGAACTGTTCAACGACTCTGAACTAGACCGTCGTTAGACTCAAGACCACATTACATTGGAGTCTGTAAAACTCGGTGAGCTTTTGAAATTATCGGCGAATCGCCGACATGGTCGGCGATAACGATGGAAACCGCCATTTGGACCCCCGTAAACCAGAGGTGCTGTAAATTTTGGCGAAGAAATTAAGCAGTCGGCATTCCGTCGAGAGAATAGGCAAGCTTGACTAATGTCGCCGAGTGGGCTAAAACTGGACGGTTTTTGCAAGCTAAAAGTTTAAAATTTTCAACTTCAATCACTTTCCCTCACTTTTTATCTATCCAAACTCACACCTGCACTCTAGTTCCAATATTTTTGCATCTCTAGAGTATTTTTAGTGTCAAATTGTGCTAGGAGTTGGATTACATTGCTTCCTAGAATCTCAATATCCATTTGATTGGCATAAAAGGTTGGTACTTCAAACTCTGCGTTCCTTTCCTCGAAAGTTGTACTCAAATGAAATGTTAGTACTTTGATGATATCACTGATGCCCAGACAGATGGAGCGACTATGTAGATAGGATTTTTCTCTACCTCCCTCTATATCTTTCTTCCTTTTACCATTCAAGATTTGTGTTATGTGCATTTGAGGACAAATTGCTTTTATTTGTTTTGGGGTAAGGCCCACCTTTTGTGTGCTGCTTTTGTTTGTGTTTCGTGTATATATTTGGGTTGTTCTATTTAAAATTGTGTTAATACTACTTTTCTGTGGATGTTTGAGCTTATGGCTCCTTTTATTTTAAATTGCAAAATGATTTTGATCCGTCTGGAAATTTTTGCCACCTATTGTGTGATGAATGTGGTTTTTCTTTTGCAAAATTTAAGTCTCGGTCCCGATTAATACCGATGACTTAAATAGTGCTTACAATCGGACGAACATGAATGCGCAGCTACGATGAGGCCAAATGAAGTTGCATTGACAATATGTGAACTCTTTGCATCTCGTTGTGATTAGCCAAATATCAAATCGATTCTCTTGTGATGATCATTGCACACTAGTTAAAATGTGGAGTCTTGTTTGTTTGTAGTGTCAATGCCTAGTGTGATGAGCTTACTTTGAACCATGCATGATATATCCTAGAATTTTCCCCATTGGTCCGGTCAACTAAGTGATGCTATCTCTTGATATGACCTTAGGCAACTTCTAAGAGTGTAGCCAATTTGACATATACCTCTTTTGTGACCTACCTTTTGAGTGTGTAAACCGCTTTTGAACACCCTTTGAGACTTACCCTTCTTTGGAAGAAAATTGATGAAAACTAGACCTTTCTTAATCCATTACCTATAATCATCTTGAATTGTGGTTAATCGAATAGCCAACTTAGGCCAAAAGCCTAAGTTGGGGGTGTGGTGAAAAGATAAGGGCAAGTCAAGAAGTGCAAGGAAAGTCTCCTTCGACCAATGGTGTTGAGAAAAATGGAACCCTTCCATATAAAAAAAAGAGAAATAGAAAAAGAGAAAGAAAAGAGAAAAGAATTAAAAAGAAAGTTGGAGAATAAAGTGCAAAAGAAAGGGGGTTTCCAACACACTAAAGAAAATGATAAAGGAAAAGGAAAAGAAGTGTTGTGAGCACCACATTTCATGAGGATGAAAGTCACTAAGCCTAAATGACCAAACCTTTGCACTCAGCCCCATTACAAGCCTTGAAAAGGCCTTTTTGATCTTGAGTGAGCTGAAACAAATGTTGATTGGAAAATACGGGCAAACCTATAGGTGAAAGCATGCATTGTGTTCATCTTTGTGAGTGTGAGGGTTGCATCTAATTCCGAAGCTTTAAACTGTGAACCATTGTGTGAATATTGAATCATTCCTTGTGTGAGGGCATTTGAACACTCTTGTTGAGTTTGAACTTGTATTTGAAGCAAGTATTGTGAGCATGAGGTTCTTTGATATTGGTGAGTCACAACTTGAATCTTTGAGTGCATATTTGATCTTTGCATAAGTAAATTGAGTCTTGTTGTGTGCATTAATGATTGAGCCTTGTGTAGCACTATTCGAGACACCCTTTTTTAACGCTGAAGTTGAGTTTTCTTGAGGACAAACAAAAGTTTAAGTTGGGGGTGTTGATGAGTCCACAAATTGGACTCATTCAGGGCTATATTTTAATAGAAAATGTGTCCTCAAATGCTTATTTTATCTTAATATCTAATGAAAACCCTTAAGTTTCAAGTATGTGAAGTTAGAAGGAAAGCATGGACACTACGTCGCAAAAAGGAACGAAAAGAACAAAGAAATGAAGGTCTGAGGATCGCCGAGTCCGTTTGGCGAGTCGCCAAAGAGTCATACTTCGACTTTTGCTCCAGTGTGCTGAGCCCTAAAGGAAAGGATCAAGTCGGCGGAAAAAGGGAGCAATCGGCGCATCGCTGAGAAGTTCTGCGAAGCATTACCATGTCGCCGAATGACCCAGAGCACGACGATGTTGAAGGTTGGTGCAAGACGGTGATGAACTACACCAAAGGGAGAATCGCCGAGTTGATCGGCGATTCCAACTAACGACGCCGAATGATCCGCTGCCGCACAAATCTGTGAAAGCTATAAATACTAATTAGAGTTGTAGTTTTAAGTGTGGAACAATTATTATAATTTTCATATAAAATAGTAATTTTTGATACTTTTGCTCTAAGTTTGAGAGGGTTTTGAAGACTTGGAGTTCCAAAGGGTTTCATTTTCAAGATTTGGAGTTGGGTCTCTTGGATTCTTCAATTTTGGCCTGTATCAAGACTTAAAATCTTCATACCCAATTGAATGCAAGCTCAATTTTAATTTCTATCTCTTATACATGTGTGGCTAAAAACCCCAATTCTTGGGGTGTGATTTAGCGAATATGGGTTAAGATAATTGTTGGGTCTTGCTTGCTGATAGTCTATTCGTAGTTTAAATATGATTTTGTTTAGTGGTTGCGGATGAATTTAATTAATTTGTAGTTGCAAATACAAGTTTATTTATATGTTTTCAGCTTGCGAGAGAGAGGTCGTAAAACTAAGACCACTAGATTGATGGCCAGTGTGAGTGGGTCGACATGAGGTTCAGCTGGAGAGATTGAACCCTAGTCCCATGTCCACACACTAAGCTCGAGAGAGTGAGTGAGTTAAGGCGTAGGTTGTTCTTCATGCGGCAAGTGGGTGTCCTAGAGGAACGCATTTGAAATGGGGTTAGTTGCTCGAGAGAGAACTTATCCCCCTTAAAGTCTAGCCTAGTCACAATTATTTTAAGAATCTTCTATCGAAAGATGTACCCAATAATCTAGCTTAACCCGTATTCCCGTCACATCCCAAGGATCCCCTCTCATTACTTAGAAACCGTTGTTTATTTTGCTGTTTTTTACTCAGTAGTGACAAAACCCCATTGTTAATTGACACTCTTGTGTCGCCTTTTAATTTACAATATTTTTAATCGTTAATGTCTTTAGCTACGACTTGTTAGAATTAAATTTTATTTTTCTATTAATTCTCAAAACCACTCTCTTGGGAACGATCCCAACCCTTGGTTGGGTTACAAAACTATTGTACGATCGTAGACACATTGGAAGTTGTGTCTTATTACGCAAATATCAGGGATCCTCACCAATCTGTGATCCTATGAACTATGGATGATTCATCCTAACAAAATCGCGAACCCTTACTACCACTGATCCACCACTAGCATTAGTAGGAACTGGAACCTGCTAGTTGTTCTGGTTAGTCACACTCTGAGCCAAAAGCTTAATGGTGTTCCGAAACACAGCATTCGAAACTTCCTGATCTAGGACTGCAGGAGCTGTGTTAGCGTTGCATGCATTCACATTCCTTCCATAAGCTCTACGAGGAGGCATGATTTGTAAGCGCATAACGTCAGGTTAGAGATGAGGAATTAGAACATACCTTACGCACGATAAGAGTAACAAGAAAATGAAGTTTTTCCTAAAACACTTTGCAGCCTCTTTCTCATTAGATGTGGTGCACTTTACACCCATGAAAAAGACTCTACTTAGTGCAGTTTTTCAGACATCCTAGGACTATAAGACCTATTGCTCTGATACAAAAGTTTGTCACGCCCCGAAGCTACCCCTAGGACGCAGGCACAGGACCTATGATCAGGAGTGATCCCAAGCTAACCCTGCTAGCTTATCATAAGCATACTAAATAAACTGCAGTAAGGAAATACTGTGTTGAAGCTAAATCATAAGACAAACTGCAATGATAGGGAATACCCATAAACTATCTGAATATATAAAACTGAGAGCTTAACAACAACTGAAAGGTCAAACTCAAATGCTAAGCTGAATCTAACAATGTCTGAAAATAGACTCTAACTGACTAGAAGTGCTGGGACATGCCCCAGCTAAATCTAGAAAGAACTGAAACTAAGACACAAAAACCTAGGAAACATATCTGCCGTTCTCGGAGAATGAGTACTCACCACTGATGTTGCTAAGTTGAAGATCGGGAACCGATCTATGCGTGATCTGAAAGTTGAGGACGTGAACCTACATCACGAGATGATGTAGCACAGAGTATGCATCAGTACTTGAAAGGTAATGAGCATGCAGGATAAAATAAAGCTAAACAATAAACATAACTGAACCAAAACATATATATTAGCAATGATAAGAGATAAGTATGATACTATACTGAGAATACTGAACATGAACTAAATGAATACAATGACCAAGTTTATAACATGCTAGGACTGAGATCTGACTGTAACTGATGACATGGTCAATGCAATAGAATCTGACTATAAGGGAGCTACTAATAACCGACATAAAACCACATGAGCTAAATGTGGAGTCCAATGTATACTCACCATCGAGAGGATCCAATAGACCTTGCCCCTATAGAGGCATGACTGTCATGATCACAAAAATGTAATGCCCACAGATAGGACTTATAAATCTACGGGGGCACGTAGTTCTGGGACTATTCGGGTACGCTGAACCCTAGTTTATAACACTTTGTCTCAAACCATCTAAAACTATTTGAATAAATCTTTGGGACGTAGCCCATACAATAGCTCTAAACATAAAAACTAAAATAAAGGATATGGTGGTCAAGCCCTCGAATGCTAGAGGACGCATCAAAACTTCTCTTCTTGATCTACTATGAACCTAGCCACGAGGATGGAAGTCAATATCGCCAAACCCTAAATTTGATAAGAATGTAGGCAAGAGTATGTGTTAGTACAATAATGTACTAAATATGATGGCTAGCATATATCATCAACATAAGCATATTAAAGGCGTTAGTCAACATAGGACATGTACCTTAATAACAAGAGACAATAACATAAGCCATGAACATAAGATACATCATTATACAACATAGGCTAGAAGCATAAGAGATAACCACATAGTCATAGGCATAATCAATGCATTTGGTTCAACATGACACAAGAAAATAACTTCATAAGCCACCTCAAGGCAAGCTTGTGCAATGCATGGATAAGACCCCATAATCCCACCCATGCTAAGTAAGTCACTTCAGGTCCTCATTCATCTTTATTACCTTTTTGATGTCATCCTTAGCTTATTTCTCATAGACAAGGGAACATTCACCTTTAGTCAAACATATCAAGGAAACCAACTTATAGTAACAATTCAAATTAATCATACATCATAAGCATAAGTCATAAGCATATTCATTACATAGATCCTAATAACATAAGAGAACATACCATAACTAGAATTATTACATTAGACATGAATATAATCACAATTCACGTAATCGAATCACTACATGCATAATCTCATATACTCATAATATAGGTCATGTGAGCAAAGTCCTTTCACAACAATACCACATACAATTCAATCATACAAATAGTTTCACTCTCAAAGCCTTAACATATGTAATCCAACACATTAGCCTTACTCTCAAAGCACTAGAATTCATCATCTATGACTACAAGATTTACTCTCAAGCAATACCTCTCATGAACACCTCATAGACCTAAGTCTCAAGATATTCCAATGACATTCTTCATCCTTAACCAATTTTGATCATATATCTTCATATAGACTCAATCTCAACACTACTTATCATGATTCATCATATAAGCCTTAATCTAATCAATTCATGTCAAAACCTTTACTTTTAAGAAATTCATATCTAGGTGTTCTAATCTCGAGCAGTTCATAAAGTAATTCATCAATCATAGAAGATCACAGCTAAGCTCTCAATTTCCTCTTCCATGGCATAAAACCAACTATATCAATTTCACCCTAGAATATTAGGTTAATAAAAAATACATGTATAATAATATTAAAAACATATAATTACATCATAAACAACCAGTATCCACTCAATTGGATCGACATACAACAATACCCACAATGTAGTAAGAAACCCTAACAAAAGTTGGGGTTCATCTTCACAATTTGGGGAAACATGGGGCTTCATGGATGAAAGGAGTCCATGAATGAATAATCCATCATACCTTGATTATAAAGCCCTAAAAAGTTTGCAAAAATGTAGTGTTGACCTAGTTGTTGTTGCTTCTTCTTCTTCTTTTGGGTTTCTTTTGGGGGTCTTGAAATAATGATTTGGCATCACTTAATTAAGGGTCTAAAGTCTTTCTATAGGTTCTTTAAACAAATATAAAACAACACCACTTAATCCCTATTTAATTCTGGAAAGTTACATTGGTCCTTCACTAAACTGCCTAAACTTACACACTGCCTCACCCACGATACCACGCCCACAGGCTGTGGGTGGACCCACTGGGAGTACTGGTCAATCATGGGTGGTGGTCTGGGGCCTGTTTTGGGACCCTGACCCACGACCCCTTATCCACGGGGGATGGATCCCCCTATGGGGCGTGGGTCCCTTTCATGGGTGGACTATTTTTGGCTATTTTTCTTGGGCAGTTTGTTAGGGTCCTCCTCAAGGACTCTTGGTTGGTCCCTAGGGAGTCGTACCTTGACGTTCTACCCCCAAAATCCTTCATTCTAAGTACGAGAAGCTAAATTCACAACTCTAACCCTCACATCAAGCTCTACCTTAGCCTACTAGTTTCTGGGGTGTCACATCATGTCACTTGAAGGGATGTGACAACCCAACGTGTCTCTTTGAAAGGTGGACAACCCAATTTAAAGACCACATGCCACTTTCAATAAGGTGACAACCCAACATGTCTCTTGAACGACAGACGGCCCAACTTGAATATGACGTTTCTGTTGAAAGGACTACCCAACACATCTCTTTAAAAGGCAGACAACCCAATTTGAACTTAACATGTCAATTTGAATGAGGTGACACCGATCATGTCTCTTTGGAAGGCGGACGACCCAATTTAATATAACAGGTCACTTTAAAGGAGGTGACAACCCAACGTGTCTATTTATATGCGGATAACCCAACTTGAATTTAACATGTCACTTTGAATGATGTGACAACTCAACAGGTCTCTTTGAAAGGCAGAAGACCCAATTTGAATAGAACATGTCACTTTGAACAAGGTGATAACCCAACATGATTATAACATGTCACTTTGAATGAGGTGACAACCCAACTTGAATATAACATGTCACTTGAAGGGAGGTGACAACACAATATGTCTTTTTAATGGTGGATGACCCAACTTGAACATAACATGAATAGTATACCACAAAAACTGCAATAACAATCTTAATAACAAATACAGCATAAGCTAAGTCAACTTGAACTTATATAAATAGTGATCAAAGTGCTGAACCAACTGTAACATCTTCGATATGAAAACAAGAAAATTCAGTTTTTCACAGACTTGGTGTCAGCACAGACGACAGCACCCACGACCATCTTCAATGTACGAGTCGTAGATAAGTCTCGTAGGTGAGTCCCAGACTTAGAGAAATTTTGAGGTCAAGAGTTGGGACCTACGACCGTGGTCCATGGTCGGTTGATGGACCCACGGGTCGTATGTGTGTTATGTATTTGGCGGGTGGCGGTCCACATTTAGTGGTCTCTGATCTCACCCACGATGAACCAAGATGGTCCGTGGTCTGACAAATAGACCATGGGTTGGGCCGTGAGTGGGGTCTGTAGTTATTTTTCCTTAAGGGATTTTGGGTCTTTTCCTAATTATTCTAGACTAATACTATGTCATTTTATGATAGCATCCATGTAAGCCGACTTGTACTATAGTTGACAGGCTTCAATACAAAATCAAGAATATGTTTATCACGAAAGAGGTGTCCAAATTCAAACCCAAAAGAAAGAAGATTGGGCCACACGAAGCCCAATAAAAGAGTCCAAAAAGTTGAACGCTTAAAGTCAAAAAGTCCCTATTTTAAAAGTTTCCTAGTGTGAAGTTTTCCTTGTTTAAAAAGTTTCCAAGTTTAAAATTTTCTTGCTTTCCTAGTTTAAAGTTTCCTAGTTTAAAAGTTACCTAGTTTAAAGTTTCCATAAAAGTAGGATTTAAATCCGATTATATTTGGGATAGATTTTCCCTATATATAGGGGTTGATTTTATTATTTTAAGACATACATGATTAATATTATTTGAGAGGTTTCTCTTCTTTACACCTTTGTGTGTGGTGACTATGGAATTATCTTACAACCTTATAAGAACGATTGTTTAAAAGGTAAGATTAATTCTCAATTTGATATCTTTGGTTTCTATTCGAAAATTAAAGAAGGTGATTAGTTTTATACTAATTGTTGTCTCTAATTTCTTTGTAATAGGGGTCTAGATCACTTTTGATCTAAGTTCTTGAATTGACTCTACTAGTATCATAATTAGTCTTAATCTGCTAATTTTAAATACTAAGATAAATTAGGATTCTTAGTACTTTATCTTGAAATTGGGGATTTTATTCTTAAATTTCACATATCTTTCAATTTCTGTCTTTAATCATTATAATTTCGCTTCCGCATTATTTTCTTGTTTATTCTGGTAACCTGATTCTTCTCATTTTACCCTTCACCTAAAGCCCTATATAAGTGATTTTATGCCCAAATTTCCCCAATTAAAAATCATTCTCTCAAATTCCTAAAAGAAGAACAAGTCTTCCTCTCCAAAATGTTTCTCTCTCTAGAAAGCTTGAAGAAGAAGGAGTCAACGTAGGGTTTCAAGTCATGTCTCCAATTCCTTCATTGAAGACAATATTTTGGCATTGAGGTGTGATATTTTTCATTCATGGATCCCTTTCCTCAATGGAGTTCCTAACTTCTCCAATTTATAATGATAGAAATTCCCAATTAAGTTAGGGTTTTATTATATGTCATGAGTTCCTTTTAATATTGATAAAATGGTTTTTTTTTAAGTATTATGCACGAATTGATATAATTCCATGATTTTATGATGAATCTCCATGAACCCAAGATTTCTAGATTATGATGATTGAAAGTGAGTTTTAAACTATGAAAGAGGATTTTATGAATATATTCATGTTCTTATTAAATTGATGAAATTGTCTTAACGATGCTTTGAGAGTGAAGTATTAATATGATTATTGTTGAGTTGTTAAAGGATTTCTCATATCTATCTATAATACCTTAAAAGCATGAACTCCCTAACTTAAATATTAAATTACTATAATACCCTACATAAAACACCCATCTATCTATCTATATCTATCTATCTATACTACCTTAAAATCATGAACTCCCTAACTTAAATGTTAAATTACTATAATACCCTACACAAAACACCCATCTATATATTTCAATATCAAATGTCCTCTTGAAAGGTTGTGACTTTTCTGATGAGTTGTGACTTGTTTGAAATGTTGTGACTTTTCTGATGAGTTGTAACTTAACTAAAAGGTTGTGACTTTTCTGATGAGTTGTGATTTTTCCAAAATGTTTTGACTTAACGATAAGTTGTGACTTTTACAAAGAATTGTGAATTTACAGATGAGTTGTAACTTTTTTAAAGAATTGTGATTTTTCTGATAAGTTGTGACTTTTCCAAAGTATTGTCACTTTTCCGATGAGTCGTGACTTTTCAGATAACACACACTAAGCACATGTTCATACAACCCTTTGTTGGCTATAAATATAGAGGTTGCTCTCATTTTTCACCCACAAAAACTTTCTAATCTTCTAATCTTCTTCTTCTTACACTTTAAAAATGTTCTTGTTTTTATTGTTGTTGAGTGAGTTTAAAGGTCAGGGGAATTTGAGGTATCACTATTTTGATGAAGTAAATCATTCTATCCTAAGAGGATATATTCCAGAACATTGTGTACTTGAGGGAAATGATTTTTGGTGATACAATAATTGTTTTTCTTTTTTATTTTATTATAATATATATATAGTAGTATGTAATGTTTCAATATATGAAGGCAACGTGAAGTAGTCTAAATTTATTTGTTTTTGTTTAGAATTTCTCATGTGAAGCAGATATATGCTACTGAATATTTTTTTAAAATATTGAACTTTTCATGAGTAAGAGAATTGTCAAGAGTTTTTTTGTTGATGCTCAAGACATAAGAATGACTTTATTTACAATGTTATTTATGTGAATGAGATTTTCAGGAATTACGCCGGGTTGAAGGGTGTATTAGTTTAATTTTTATTTTCATTTAATCACTAATTTTTATGACAGAAATATTTTTATTATATGCAAATCTTTATATATAGATATATATTTGTGTGTGTAATTATTTTTATTTAAATTAAAGTATTATATATGTCATGAAAGTATTATCATGTTAGCAAGATCTTCTAACTTCAAAATATATCATTTTTAAATGTTCTGATTTCTTCTTTTTTTTCTCTAAAAAAATAATTCATAGTAAATATGAAAATATTTCAATTGTTTAAAATTTATCATTTGCAAAATTAATTTTAAATTAACTAATATGGAATAAACGTGGAATACACAGAAACCTATGAAGTGCAAAGTTGTATTACTATTCCCCCCTACACTAAATTAAAATCTAATTAACTATCTAAATAAACAATATAATTAATTAGAAGTCCTATTTATTTATTTCAATGCGGAGTTAATAAGAAATTAAGTAATTGCACTTTAATTCTTTAGTTATGGCATTATAAATTCTCTTACTTATTATTAGTTATTCCAAATGTTATTTACATCCTTATACATTCTTTAGTTATAGCATTATGAATTTCGTTAGTTATTACATTAATTGTTTCTATCTTCATCTTTCCTTATATTATGTTTTTGCTAAATAACTTTTCACATTCTTATACCACCCCTATATACGTGATAACACAACATTGTTATTGACCATTGAACGAATCATGCCTGATTATATAAACTGAAAATTATTTACAAGGATATGAATAATATATTTGTTGGGTGTAAGGTAAACATGTGATTATATATATGATTTCAAAGATTAAATCAATTTTTATGTTTAATTTTTAGGTTATCAATAAAAAATGGAAAGTAAAATAACTATCTTTGATTTATATACAAATTCAATATAAAGTCTAAAAAAAAATAATTTAGATACTTTTAATGGAGAAAGTAAAGAACAGGTGGAAAAAAATTTCAATCAAATCGAACACTAGGGTGAAAATAGCATGAACATGTATTGTCGTCTTCCTTCTTCATTGGCTATGAATTGTTCAATGTAATATTTATTTCTTCAATTTCTATCGAGTATGCAATTCATTAAGTATGAATTTCCTATTTTTTTGTTCATTTTAATTTGAGAAAATTTTACGTCATAAGATAAACTCCTTGCTAGCTATATAAAATATATAAGAAAATAGTGATTGATCATAAAATGATCTTAAATCAAATTAAAGACTCTATAAATAATACTATAAATTTGTTTCATCTATTAATTTTTATATTAAAAAAAATTAATATTTTATATCACGATACAACTTCTATAAGATACTAGATACTTTTATTAGGCAACATCTATATGAAATGTATGCGGCAGAAAAGAGGAGAAGACAACATTTCTGCAAAGTAAAGGTAGAAACTTAAAAAAATGAAATACTTTTCACTATAGGTGATGTTGTTGATATATTAACATTAAATTATGCTACTGAAATATATATATAAAATATATATATATATATCAAGCTAAATATTTGGACATACACTCAAACCTCTACCATTCGTTATAACAACATTTCACTGTAAAAACCTAATTTTCTTTAGAACTAATTTTTTATGTTATATTTTTTGTCTCTATTACATTCTACTTATAACAGTGTAGACATTCACTATAAAAATACACTTTTCATAAAATTACATGTCTATGATAATTTTACTCAAATATTAATTGAGTAATAATATTTTGTAAAAGATATTACGTATAAAGATAAAATATTGAAGTATTTAGGGCAATCGTTATTAGTGTCATGCACATAATAAAATTCAAGTATGAATATTTAAGAGAAAAATTGCATTTATATGACGTCCTTTATTTATGGTCATAACCTCAAGAGGAAAGACTGTTGGTGACCTTTTTTATACTACTATTTTTTTCTTTTTTGTTGGTTCAATTTGTTCCCAAAGTTGAGTAAAGAAAAAAACAATACTACTAAAGAAATGTCACTTTTTCCCCATATTTAAATTTTGAATGTTTTTGAAATGTTTCAATGATATCTGGTCATTTTGTTCTCAAAAAATAATTAACTCTATGATAATCTGTATTAATCATTTAAAAGCACTTGTTCAATGTTCTTTCAATTATAATTATTTACTAAAAAACTTTAAATTAGTAGTATTAATTTTATTTTACAACATCATATACTATATGATATGATACACGTGCGTTCCGTGAAACTAGTACACATAAAAGTATGAATGTGAAAGATTTTCTCACATAAAGGATTCTAAGGTTGAAAGATCTTCTCACCTAAAATAAATCAAGAATAAGGAGCTATTATAATAATGAGGCAAACGGCGATTACCCATGACCTCCAATATTAAGACAAGTGGCAATTACCTATGTCTCATGAATGTTAAGAAAATTTAAGAATAATGAATATTCTATGGGAGTTATGCTTAGCACCAAGTGGACAAGTGGGCATTACCCATGTCCCATAAATTATGTGCCAATATAGGATTGTCTAGATAGACATTATCTAGTGGATCCACATAAGCTACAAGTTCATGGTCTTACCTTGGAAAGTAGGACACCTCTTTTCGGTGTGGGGTAGACACCAGATTCCATGTTAATAGCTTACATGGTCTTACATGTCGGTTAAAGGTAATTCTCCCACATTAATGAATCAAGGTTACTTCAAGAAGTATCTCACATGTGTTTTAATATGATGTTTACTTGCATTGACCATGTTTTATGAGTTATATTTTCCAACTCTTTTATGTCATGTTTTAGCTTGGTCATTGCATATTCGGAAAATTTTTCTTTATCATTATTTTTAAACTTCATGCATCGCTATCATACTTGGTACATATTTGTACTAACACATACTCTTCCCTACATTTCATACCCAAATGTAGGGTCCGACGCTCCAGATTCGCACATCTGTGGCTAAGGTTCTATTAGTTGAAGCTTGAAGATTGGATAGTCCTAATGTTCTGAGGACGATGTCTTTAATTCGTTATGTCATTTCATTCATGTTTTGAACTTGATGTATGTGTTACGTCCCGATTACTTCTTAGGTACTAGATGGCTTTGAGACATTTTTAGATTTCCGCTTCTTTTTATAAAACTCTATTTTTTTAAATGATATTTTAAATCTCTTGATATCTATTATCTTGTCCATGTATGCTAAGTGGCTTGTGTAGGATCTCTCGTGATCTTATACGCCATGTTACACCAAGGGTCTACCTTGGGCCGTGACACCAACACAACATTTCGAACATAATAACATCATAAATATAAAAAAATCTTAATTTGAACGAGATAACAAATTTAAAAGTGTCATTTTGAACGACATGGCAAACCAAATTTAAAAAGTATCATTTTATTTGAGACAACAAATTAATTTTTAGAAGACATCATTATGAAAGATATGACGACCTAAATTTAAAATGATATCATTTTAAAGGGTATAAATACCCAAAAATATAATATTAACAGTGAAGCGATCCACAAATTTATTTTGGACAAGTATCAGCAATGGAACGGTCCACAAAGATGGTTTGGACAAGTATCAACAACGAAACGGTCCACAAAGTTGGTTTGAACAAGGTTTGAAAAATGGGTGTCAACCCAATAAACCCATTTTTTTAACAACGAAACATAGTTTGAGTGTAGTTAGCGCCAACAATAGTATTATACAAAAATTTATCACAATTCATTCTCTTTTGACAAAGATTGACTTCGAGGTAGTTCCTATTGATTCAAGTGGTACCTTAATGTACTTAAATAAAAACAAGATTTGTTCATCTTGCTACAAACAAAGGCTTTGAACTAGACCTAACATAATGTTTGAAGTGCCCTCATCACAATGAAACCTTCATTTGCACACATTTAAATTATTTTGATTTGGGGACATTTGGCAAAATCCATTCCACTCAAAAAAATGTTCAACACATGCAATTGTGATACCATAGACTTGACCTTCATGAAAATCTCCACTAATGTGAAAACATTTGAAATAAAATCATGTAAGGCTTGGTATTGTCTTGTAATGTAGCCTTAGGGAGGAGTAGGGTAGTTATTTGGTATAAAAGTGACTTACTCCCTTATTGCGCATTGCACTAAATTTGTTCTTTCAACATTTGTTACACTTTTAGCATTTGTTCCTCTTTGTTGTCCCTTCCTTTTGTGATTTTTGTCTTCTTTTGAAGCTTTGCTTGTCTGAGCTTTTCCCCTTGTCATAAGTTTTTGAAGTTTTATCCCGTTTGTTTGGAGTAATTTTCTTCTTTGTTGAAATTTGGCTTGTTTGAACTTGTAGGGAATTTTCAACTCTTTCTTCTTTATTTTGAAGTCATTTTTGTATTCTTGACTTTCAGGGACTTTGTACCTTTTGTCTTTGAATTTTTTCAACTTTGAATCTTCTTTTGAAACTTTTCACATCTTCAATGCACTCAAGAAAGTTAGGCCAAGAGAGGGGTAGTGCATATAAGCACTCATAAAGGGTATAGGCTAAAATGTGGTTGTCCAAAGAAAAGGCCCAAGGCTCAAAGTGGGGACATACTAAGGATTAATGTTATTTGGTAGACTTTCAAAGACATAAATTAGTCAAAGATGACCTACAATAATTTTTCAAATAAAAAATTACTCAAATTTTTGCCTCTACAACATTAAAGCCAAGTTCTAGATCAACAAAGCAATAAAATTGAATTTAATCAAACACTCCCCACACAATGCACATGAAACATTGAATCTGGTTTTGTTCTAATCTTGAATGTATGCAAGAGAATATTTTTAAGTATAACAAAAGTATGAATGAGAAGTACCAAAAGAATCGATGACTTAACAAGAAAACAATATTTCACTATTGTATTGATTATTTTTTCATATGCACACTCTAACTGTGTTGGCACCAACCAAGTAAAAAAATGATTTCCAAAATATAAACATTTTAAAAGAATTAAAAATAAAAATCATTTGAATAAAGATTACCGAACCCTATAAGGGCTGCCTACCTATCTCAGTGATGAAAATTAGGTCTGCATAGTTCGTTCAGATATGACATAAAAAATATTTTTTGAATAACAGATGAATTTTTGTATGAAAAATAATAGGAATGAATACCAATGAGCCACATTGAAGGGAGGGCAACCCAAATTTAACAAAAAAAAACTTTTTTATTATTTAAGAAAACTTAACAAGAATGATAAAAATCAATGAATCACATTGAAGAGAGGACCACCCAAATTTTAATAATGTCAAACAAAATCTTTTTTTAATGTAATATAAGAAAAATAAAATCAAAGGTATACAATAAATATAACATCATGTACAAAAAATTAATGGAAAAGTATAAACCAACTTGGAGCAATGCTTGATAAATATGGTGTCTGAGTACAACCTTGGTGAAATTTTCAAGGGCATTCCTTAAAAAATTTGTTCCAATTTCAACTTTAACAACCTCTGGTATTCAATTTTGTAGCAACTATCTCCTTTGTGAATTTTCTAGAGACCTCCCCAAAATAATTTTCCCTAGTTTCCATTTTGAAATGTGGCAAAGCTTACGGGGAACATGATCTAGCCATTATTGATCCTATGTATCCTATCAAAGCAGGAATCAGGTCAAACGTAGTTTCAACAAATTGTGACTTGAATCAAAATTGGATTGAGATTATGACTGCTCCAAAATTAAGTGACCAAGAGTGGGTTTTATTTTAGTGTGGTTCCCAAGAAGACAACTTGAGTTGGAATTGTTACAACCATTGGACGTATTACAAACAAATATATTGTCATGCATTCCAAAAAGGGTTACATATAAAAAAAGACAAATCATGGGATCGCAAAATCGTTCTTTAATATATAAAATTGATTTCATTTGGTAGAAACCTATCATGAATGCATTGATAATGAACATATAATACAAACAGATAATGAATGAATAATAAATACAATATACAAATAAACAACAAAATATATAAGGTACAATGTCTAATATAATAAAAGAATAGTCTCCTCAATTTGAAAAAAATTAACCTATAATGGTTAGATCCTCTACTTCCCAAGAGGAAGTCCTATTCTATTTGCATCTGTTAAAGGAGCAACGCAACAGTGACTCAAAAAATATTCAATTTTAAAGAACAAAGAATTTTTAAAGTATCCAAGTATATATATACATAATGTATTAAGCTAAGGTTGAAGTGTTTAGATTTGGGCAGAAATGAGGAATTGAATCAAGTCATCTACTAGCTTGACCTATGTGCTTCACCTACTAGCTTGACCTCCGTGCTTCACCTAGTAGCTTGACCTATGCGCTTCACCTACTAGATTGACCTATGTGCTTCACCTACTTGCTTGACCTACGCACTTCACCTACTAGCTTGACCTATGCGCTTCACCTACTAGCTTGACCTATGTGCTTCACCTACTTGCTTGACCTATGCACTTCACCTAGTAGCTTGACATATGTGCTTCACCTACTTGCTTAAATGTGCTACTTGCTTAACATACTTTGAACACCCTTGTAATCTCATCTACAATAGTAGGAAGAGAAGGAATTATTACCTTAATTGGAGAGAAATTTCCAACCCCTTTTCTTAAACTCCAAAGAGAAAGCTTGGCTGCAATAGCTGTTGATTTCTTTTTTTTTTGAAAAAAAAATCTCCTTGAAGTAAGCCTTCAAAATTCTTGAAGCTAAGAGGAGAGGGTACTGTTTTTCAGACTGTTTTGGAAGGAAAATCTCATGAACTAACTGAGATAAAGGAGAGAGATGCTTGGATGTGGTTGAGAGAAAAAATTTAAGAGCAAAAGTGAAAAATGAGAAAAAGATCTAACATGCAACCGCCCTAGGCTACTTCACCTTGAAGTATTCCTAAAATATTTGTCCAAAGTGGGTCCCTCCTTCACATGGTCTTCTTATCATCCCTCCTTAACTTATATACGTGGCTCATGAGATGTTGAATCCTAAGACCATTTTCATAACCTTATGCTCTGATACCAAGTTTGTAACGACCCGAGAGCACCCCTTAGCCGTACTGGCGTATTCGACCTCTCGGAGGTCTTATACAAGCCCTTAGCATTCGTCATAGCATTTATCATAAAAAAAATAGCGGAAAATTTAAAACTTTTTCATAACATAACACAAGACTTAAAAAGTCACCTCATTTAAACCTTTAATACAAAATCGGAGTAATAAGGCTCAAGATAACCATCTTAAAACACGACTACAACATAAGAGGGACATAGACCTTACAATACAAAAGAAACTATTATCTAGTACATAGAACTTAAGGAAACTCTTTAACATAAAGGTCCTTGAATCTTTAAGGACACACCCGAACTTGGGAATAGTAAGCCAAGCTCCTCACTTCTAGGAAAGGCCCTTTAGCCACCAC